>JASVEL010009808.1:0-55693 GCA_032618575.1 Nicotiana noctiflora
ACTGCTAGTTCGCCAAAACCACCACGAGCTGCATTGGCCGCTCAATTGTTTCGACCACAAAGAACAAGATCTTCTCATCAAACCCACCTGAAATGGCCTTAATAAGCGAAGGGACTAATTATATGAGTCAAAATCTATCTTTAGAATATTAATGCCAAGATACTACTAGGGGAAGAGCTCCAAAGTCGTTAGTTGTCAAAATGGACCAAGAAGTGGCAAAGTCTGAGGTCAAAGAGTCAACAAGGGCCAGGTCGAGGAGTCAACAAGGATCAAGGCCGAGGTCGAGTACTTTTGAAAGAGTTATAACGGCTGATTTCAAGATAGGGTATTAAAGAAAATATTCTAGTAGATATTCGCTGCATATGTACTCTTAGGGTCTTTAAGAGCATGTTTCCTATAAATAGAAAACATAAAAGGTCCTGAAATATCTCTATACTATTAAAAATATTTAAAATTATCCTCCATTTTACTATTGGAGAAAAAATCCCTTACCATCTTATTATTCAAACATGTATACCCTTTCTTTGATGGACTGTACACGTGGCACACATCCAAGGCTCTTGGTACAATTAGTTTTAAATTAGATTCGGACCGCCCCATTACACGATACCCGATCCATTAAATTTGACCCTCTCGAACCAAGTTTCTTCTCTTTCACTCAATATAATACTCTCTCATTTCCTCCACACGAAAATGTTATCTCTGCAGCCACTCTGTAATATTAAGTCCGCCTTTCACTATTCTTCCTACCTTATCCCTCCCAATTTTGTATCTCTCAAAGTTGTTGAGGTTCTCAATGGCAATTGTTATCTCGATCAGGTCCTCGTACACGACAATCGTTGGTCCAATTTTGAATATTTCCAAAAAATACCTAATATTGTACTCTTAATGGGAGTCATCTTATTCCTCAAAGTTGTCTTCATTGAAGATCTTCATTTTCAGCATGGAATAACTGGACTTTGGTCATGGAATAACTAGATCCATCATATCAATCATCTAGTTTTCTATTGCAGACAATCAATGTTGGTTGCAATCTGTTATGGCATGTCTTGCTTTCTTCTAGTTCTCAAAACCAGAAATGAAGTGTTATCTCACTGTCCTTTTCCAATTGTTGATTCATGTAATAACTAACTCCTGCAATGTATAAGTATATAAAGAAGTGATTTAATAGTATTTATATAAACGATCCATCTCGCATTTCTAATTTACAATGGAGTTACTGTCGTGTAATGATGCGACTTTGAATTTGTTGGTGAGAGTCAAATTTAATAATTTAGGTATTAGGTAATGGGGTTGGTCAAGTCTAATTTAAGGCTAGATGGACCAAGAGCCTAGGATGCGAGCTACATGTCAAGTCTGTCAAAGAGGGGGTATATGTGTTTGAACAATAAGACAGTAGGAGTTTTTTTGATCCAATAATATAACAGAGGGTAATTTTAAATAATTTATTACAATAGAGGGATATTTCAAGATATTTTCCGAATACAAAAAGACATAATGATAGGTGATAGGTGATATTCATTTTTAAAAAAATAATTTGGCTTGAGAAAAAGAATCAAATCTGATTTGCTAACATATAAACACATTTTCACTAAGATTATTGTCTATACTTTTTCACTAGAACCGAGAATAAATAAAATATTTAAGGGATTGTCTATCTTTTATCATTATCGGAAAGAACATCCACTTATTCCATCCTTTATTCATTGATATTGAAGCTATATCATTGCCTCTCATTTCTAGAATATTTATGCTATGTCACTGCATTGTCCGACTACACCTGCATACTATTTGTTGCTTCTACAAGAGCTCCATCTAGGGATATTATTGTTAGCTAAGATTAACTATTGTTTATATAAATTTAATTATTTGAACCAAGACCTATATTTTTTGTCGAGCAGTATGGCAGTAAAAATTTTAAAAGTTGTGGTGTGGCACATGTCATATCACTAGTGTGCCTATAAATATTTCATATGAAAATATTGAAAGTTGTCAGTCTTTTTTAAACTAACTAATAATAAAACAATATCAATCTTTTTAAAGTAGATGGAGTATAATATATTTTCTTCTTCTCACGAATCGAGAAAATAGGTAAACATAACCTTTTACAATTTGAATTAAAAAATAAAAAAAAATAAAAATATTATTTTGAAATCTTTTTATGTGTAAAAGTAAAATCTCTTATTAAAAAAGAGGGGTAAAAAAAGAAGTAAATGGGTAGTTTATTATGTTTGAAGTAGTTAGGGGGGTACACTATCAATTTACTACAGTTGCTGGTACTCCTGTTTATGCACATGGTACCACACTAAATGCATAAGGAATCAGAAAAGGGAGAAGAAACTCAAGAATGTAGCGTAGCTAGTCCGCCCATCATCTTTGAACGAACATTGTGTCATTGTAGCAGTTAAAAAGAAAAGGTCAGCTTCCAGAAGCAGCAAGCAGAGAAAAACAACACATCAAGAATCACAAGAGAAAGGTGAATTTTAACACCCTCTGCAATTTTTTTAACTATGTTTAGTTTCTGAATTATCTGAGAATTTGTAATTTGAATAGATAATTCGTCTTTGAAGAGTTGTGGCAATTATCTGACCATTTTTGAATTCTTTAACTTGACTCAACAATTGGTGAAAAGTTGACCCTTTTACTGATTATTGGTAATTGGGATGAGAATGTGGTTTTTGATGGATTTAAGCTAATGTGATTAATGTGGTTCTTTGATTTCATGATATTATGACTCTTGTAGATTTTCTTGAACTTGATTGAGAGTTTAAATGCTTGATTGATTGGTTGGGAGTTGACTCATTTTTTGGTTAGTTGTGTTTGGGATGAACTTGATGATTTTGATAAACATCAGCTAAATGTGATCAATCTCAGTGCTTTAAATTCATGATTTTAGGTATGTTGTAGAGTTTCTTCCAGTTGGTTGTAAGTTAAACTGCTTTGATAGGTGAAAAATTTGACCCTTTTCTTCATTACTTGTGCATGATTTAGCCAATGTTATTAAAAGCTCTTGCGTCGTCGCTTAAAGCTATGCCCCAGAATCTTTGAATACAAATACTAATGTCAGCTAGATGGGGCACTCATATCACCCTACTGGACAATAGAACACTACTTCAATACTGTACCTTTTAAATACAAATTAACAATTTTAGAAGAATGATGAGCGCGGAAAAGGAAGAGGAACTGACTTTTGTTATCAATGTTAATCTTTTTATTTTCACCAGATTCCTTGAAGAGGACCTTTTCGGTTGGTGTCATTCCACAGCTGAGCTAGCAATGGCTAATGATGATGATTTCACGTTCTGTCTGGTAAGTGAGATAATAAGTAATAACACCATGTAATGAAGGACATGTGAGACATTCATACTTGAAGATCAAGTCGTATTACCTTTTTAAAATACTTCTTTTATCAGTTGAAGCTGAAAGATCAATTGGGCTTTTTAGGTTGGTGGACCTGATGATGTAGACGCACAGAAGTTCGCTCAAGATATTAGTGAAATTAGAATAAATGATGAGCCCTCAAATGATGCTGGTAATGATGCACCATGGGAAGGTAAATTGGGCAGCAATGCTACCACAAAGAAGGGGGGAACAGTTGGTTCTTTGTCTTTCAATGTTATAGACACATCTCCAGGCAAGCAAGTGAGCGGAACTTCTGGTCAAGTAGCATCAAGTGATGGTGGATCTTCAGTCACAGTTTCTAAAGAACAGATAAAGCCTGCTAGGAAGCCTGCAGCTCGAGCCAAGGTTCCATTTGAGAAGGGTTATAGCCAGATGGACTGGCTTAAGCTTACAAGAACACATCCTGACCTTGCAGGTAAGCATCTCTTGGTGTAATCTTCCGCTCTTTATTCTGAAATTTGTCATTCTTCAATTATATATTGATAAGGATAGAATTGAAACAGGGTATAAATGCATTTCCAAGTTCGCCTTTTGGGCTTTATTTCGCCGAGTTTTATACAGGTTATAGTTCAATAGACGTATAAGTATAGTACTTCATATGTGGAACGCTTTCCAGAATAACAAAAAAAAGATGTATTACTTGTTTGCATTATTCTATATCAGGTAAAAAAATGTAATTTTGTTGCTATGCCTAGACGCATTTGTAGTTTCTTTTGCTAATGAAACTAGTTAATAGATCAACTAGACTTGGCTTGTTAAATCCATTAGGTAGCACAAGATAAGGAGTGAATATGTGAATGTCTAATACTGGATATTGTATCCTTTCTTAGCTTGAGCAGTAACAAAGCCAAAAAATCCTGTCCAATAATGGACCAGAAAACTTGTTAATGCACTTCGTCCTTGTTAGTCCATTTACCAGGCTTCGCATGCGATGTGTGTAACTTTTGAAAAGGAGGAATTGGACCCCTAACTTCATGAGCTTTTCTTGGGATCCAATACCAAGGCTGGTTGGAAATCCTACAAGCCAATTGAGGAATAACAAACCTTTGATGTAAAAGACTTCCGATGAACGAAAGAACTACTTCAGAAGTCGTATGATATCAATCAATCAATCAATTCTATTGTGCCTTTATTCTAAGCTTGTTGGTGTGCCACTTTAGTTTGGGATATTTCATTCCAATACTAAATAGTTTGTCTTTTAGGGTTAATTAAGGGTCCCCTAAATGTATAGGTTATCTAAAAAGTCCTTTGATATGTAAGTTTTATTCCGTATACAAACTCTAGACAAGTACATATTGTGTGTAGAATGAGTTTCCGTGGTGCATGATACTTGCAGATGATATTGTGTTAATATACGCTACTGTTTTGTTATAAAAGATAATGCATATTACTGTTTTACAAGTGAAATTGATCCTGTGTCATTTGAGTGTCTAAGCCTCAAGCATAGAACAGGCTTTAGTGGGAAATAGGAAGTAGCTATTACTCACCAACATAGATTGTAAAACCTTTCAAAATTGCAGCTTGCTCTTTAGTTAACTTTCATTTTGCATGTTTGGAATCAATCTTCAGATGCCTTGATGCAATAAACCAAGGTTAAAAGTTTATTGTACTCATTACTATGGCTAGTTTAGTAAAAATTTCTCCCTCCATAACATAGTAGAATAAATAAATGAAGGGAGCATGCAAATCCTTGTTGTACTACAGTAATTTTCTACCCTATGTCTGACATATTAAGTGCATGATCGTCAATCACTTGGTTGGCTGCCTCCTGTGGAACTTCTCTTTCTTGTGCTTCTTATTCCAGTCTTCTTGTATCTGTTGTTCAGGATTGAAAGGACAGTCCAATAGGAGACTTATATCAATAAATGAAGTTAAGCAACACCAAAATGAAGATTCAATGTGGACTGTTCTTAAAGGCCATGTCTACAATATAACACCATACATGAAGTTTCACCCAGGAGGTATGGATCAAATTTTGCTTTGCTCTATGTCGTTAATTAGTTATGGAAATCATTTCTTGGCCCATCTTGACTTTCTACTGTACCATGTTGTGCCAGATGCATTTCAATCTCAATAGTTCTTTTCTCCTCAAAGATAATCGGTGTTTCTGTTTAGAGTCTGAGCTTGCCAGTTTGTCAACTTAGTAGCATACAATTTGACATTTTCTTTTGCTTCTGAGACTTTAACTAGTTTTTTAGCTGAGTCTTGCTGGTGAGCTACATCATTCATTGTTTGAAATTCATTCTTCTCGAGTATTAATGAAGAGTTGTCCTAGCGGGTGGGATTACGAGGCGGGCCATACATACCAAAGGAATTGGTGTACTGTTATCTTCTTGCATCTTGATGTGACAGGTTCAGTGAGGCTCACATTGCCCTGGTTGTAATGAATATTTAAATATTACATGTGGTTTAATGCAACAGAAATTTTGTAGCATTTGATATAACTTATAAGTGTGTTGACCTTGCCTCTTAAAGAGTTTTTCATTTTTACCGGAACCTTTAGTATGACTGAACATTAACTTTTGTGGTAACCTCGAGTTTCTCGTGTTAGTCTCCCTTATTTTTTACATTCTCTTTCATTGACCAATGTTCTTGTGTAACTGACCTTTTGAGGCAATGTGTATGAAGTGTATTTATTATAATTTCCCTAGTATAACATGAGAACCAGAAATTATGAGTAACAAAATTTAGAGGGTTTCTCAAGAACAACCACAGGAGATGGTTGAGAACCATTACTTACATGTAGTTTTTGGACAGCCTGGTAAGGGAGGAACCAAAGATGTTTTAGAGAAATCTTTTGTTTTATCTTTTTGTAAAAGATCCAATGCTTACGATACATAAGTTTTTGGTGCAGTACTGCTTTAGTAAATAACACTGACAATTTATTGGATTTCATTTGAGTCCATGGACACATAGGACAAATAGTCCAGAGAAGGCTTTTGTAGCTCCGCATAGCATCAACTTGGTGCTAGAATTCCGAATACAACATCTTACTTTTCCCCCAAAAAATAAATCTCAAAGGGGAAGGTTTTTGAAGATATGATCTCTGGTCCATGTATATCATAATGTGAGACTTGACTGTGAGGGTGGATTCCTCCATTCCCTGCTTTTATGAAGAGGATACGGAAAGGATGGGATGGTGGCATGAGCTTTATGGACCTAAGTTATAAGCTAAATGTTGCTCTCAGTAAGCAGTAAATCATGAATCGCCATACTAGATGTATGCTGTGTGCGGACGTAGGAAACCAGCATAGTTAACTCTATCTGAAAAAGTATACATCCTCTGCCATCTTCCTTGCCTTGGGAATCCCTTCTGAAAACATTATCAGAGAACCACAGGATAATCTTTTTTGACCTAATTGTTTCCTGATTTCCATGTGCTCTCAACTCGGAATTCATTGTCTGTTAACGCTTTCTTTTTCTTTCTTTTTTTCTTTTCTGGTAGTTTTCCGGCGCTGGGGGCAGACTGTGGACTCTGGAGGCTCAAGCGAGCCTCTTAAATAGAATTCCTTCTAAAGCCTCGAAATTAGACTTTTTTTTAGCTGGAATCCTCATGATTCTTTGTAGTTCAACTCCTATTTATGTATAGCAGAAAAAGAATGTTTATGGATTTGGTGATATGCCAGACTGCTGGTTAAGATCCGGAATGGTCAAGAACTTTAAACTCTTTTTAAGTCAATAGTTCTTTTATTTTGACATGACAGTTCTTTTGATTTCCTTTATTATTTTGACCTATTTTTGCAAGTGATAGCTGATAAACTGTCCTGGAATTTGTAAAATCAACTGGCGACATTTTCACTGATGCTTTGAAAGAAGCATATATTCCATTATTCCTTTCCCACGTTCTACCTCTTGTAATTTGTTTGCACTCCAAGATACTTTCTATCCTCTGCGCTGTTGTTTTTGTCCCATTCCTCTCGATTACTGTTCACTTGTTCATGCATTCAATAGATTCCTTTAGTAATAACCAAGGAAAATTTTAATTTGATATTAAGTTATGAATTTTATTTACTTGGACTAGTTTGCTTACCTTCTCTTTTTCAGGTGTTGACATGTTGATGAAGGCCGTAGGAAAAGATTGCACGGCATTGTTTAGTATCCTCTGCTAGCTCTTGTTATTTTCCTAGTTTGTAAAACTCATATAGCCGTACTAGATTCAACTAAAGTTTAATGGGATCTCCATATCGAATCTGTTAAAGATTACTAGTTGTCGGATTGGTTATACACAAAGTGCATGAAAAGTGGATCCTCTTCGGCCATTGCTGATGGAGCTCCTCTTCCATCAGCAATACTAACATCAAGCTTTATGTGTACCATGTGTACATTATTCTGCATCTGCTAAAGTTATCCTGACCCTCCTCACCCTGCCCTTATTCCCTTCCTCCCTGCCTCAAGAGACAGAGAGAGAGAGAACATATAGGAAATATTAATAATGGTCGTTGTCCCCAAGGGGATGGTCAATGGTCTAGTGGTTGAAGCAAGGGAGTAACCACCTTCAGATTCCAGGTTTGAATCATAGTTACAACTATTGGTGTGAGCCCATGTGGTCCAACTTTAGTCAGTATGATTAACTTGGTGACCTGTGCTTGTGGGTTGGATAGACTGCCTGATGGACTAGTCAAGATGCGGATCAACATTGTGATAGGATGATATTTGACGTAAAATTATGAGCCTTTTCAAAGGCAATAAGGATATATTTTCTTAAATGGATCTGATGAATGGAAGGGCAGATAACTTTCTAATGTTAGAGTTTGCAACACTAGTATTCCTTGCTTAGAATTTGAATTTTTCTTTGTTTCATCAAAACTTGCATTCTTTAACACTTTGTTCAGACAAATACCATGCCTGGGTTAATGCTGAATTTCTATTGGAGAAGTGTCTTGTGGGCATTTTGGATGACAGCAAATGAAGAATCCTTGTTTCATGAGCTCTCTTTTATGGCAGAGATCTCTCCATTGTATCAGATGAGCATTGTCACTACAAGCAGATGACTTGAACAGAACACATTCGAGCTTCTTTTGTGGAAAAGTCTATAAGCCCATAGCACATTGGACTAACCATTCTATAGAAAAGGAGTTTGATTCTCTATAAACTGTATGACAAAGCGACATATCCTTTTTATTAATCTCATAATAAGAAATGAATAGAGTAAAAATTTATTCCACCGGTTGAACACCTGCACAAGTTTCTCTTATTTTTCTTTCCTTTGAATTATCTTCTGTTATGTATTCATTATTTGGCTATTGTGTACTAATTTTTGTTTTTGTTTTTGTCTGCTTTTCCTTCCCCTGCGCCGAGGGTCGATTGGAAACAGCCTCTCTGCCCTCTCGGGTAGAGGTAAGGCCTGTCTACATATTACCATCCCCAGACCCCATCTTGTGGGAATATACTGGGTTGATGTTGTTGTGTACTAATTTTAATTGCTTGTCTGAACTCTGAATGATGTTGTGTTTCTTTATCACTAAGCAAATTGAGAATGCAGGTAAACTGAAACTTAAAGAGTGATTTATTTCACTTTTACCCATTGGAATTAGTTGTTTCTGGCTACTCTGGGGTGCTGCCACTGAAGAAAACAGAGCAGTATATATACAAGCCTATTAAGCTTTTATGAAAAGACAGTTTCTTCTTTTTTAGGAAGGCCATAAGCCAGAAACACTTTAGGGGTATGCGTTTGAAGAGGAGTTGGAATTGCTTAGAGATACATTCCTGACAAAGGGATTGTGAGATTGTATAGTGACCAGAAAAATTAGACAGTTTATATTGAGTTAGTACCCTAAAACCTATCTAAACTATACAATCTTTGTCGGTTGCCTACCTAAACTATCACATGTCCCCGAAGATACCCTGAACTGTATCTCACTTCACAATAAGCCCCCTCGTTGCATTCTTACTAGTGCATGTAATACACTCTCCAAATTACTTTTAAAATATGCGGCAATCTACGTGAATATTTCTTTATCTTAATCTAAAAAACAAACTTAAATAAGATTTTAATACACTTAAATATATCATCGTAAAAATTTACATCCTGAAAATAAAAAAGGGGCTAGGGTTAAAACTAGTGGGTCAATTGTAAAAAAATTCATTTTCTCTTTGCTCTCATCAGAATGGCTACACTGTAGCGATTTTCTCCATTAATTTATAACCTTGATTGCATTGTCTATTCTTGCTTCCGTTCAAAAATAGGGATAAAAACTAGAGTTTCTGCTCCTAAATCGGTATAGAAGATTAGGGTTTTGATAGACCTGAATTCTGAAGATTGTTGAAAGGAGATACCTAAATTTTGTTAAAGAAGATACACACGGGTCCTATTTCTTTTTTCCCCAATTTTTTGAAAAGCATTAAACTTCATGCTCTACAAACACTTGAAGGGTGTCCCTTCTTTCAAATAAATTTAGGTAAGAAATGAAGGTAGGATAAAACGAGAAAAATAAGGAAAAAAAATAAAAAATGATAAGCGAGAAAATCTCAAATGAAGAAAGGTGAAAAAATAAGGAAGGTGAAATATAAAGAAAAGGAGAAGAAAATAAAAAGAAACATAAATTTTTTTTAAAAAAGAAGGGCTAATTAGCTATTAGACAGCCATTTTAAGGGGGGGGGAGGTTAAGCCCTCACACGCTCTTGGGCGATTTATTATACACATAATGCCATATAAGCAAAGAGGGGATTTTATTGTGAAGGCGATATAGTTCAAGGGAATATTCGGGAACAAACGATAGCAGTAGACATCTGACAAAAGTTATATAATTTAGGTGGGTTTTAGGGTAATAACTCATTTATATTTCATCCTTCAAGAAACATGAAAAGTTTGAAATATACTAGTACAATTTTATATATTGCTCTTCTTGACTATCTTAGAATCAAGATCAAAGTGCACATAGTAAAGGAGAGGAAGTTCAACTAGATCCACACTTTCTTGAAAGCAATAGTACACAAGTCTCACAGCAGGCATCTATAATTCATAGTTTTAAGCAATCACATAGGTAAAATACAGCAATTGCCTCACAGTGGTAGCTTGAAAAGTATGAAATTAACATTGCAAAAAAACTCTATTGACCATTACAAAAGCTCTGAGTGTACTTCTAAGCAACAGGGGTAACCTTAACTTCATCCACCACAGGACCACAAAGAGATCCATAGTCATTGATCTTTGTATGGTAATAAGAGCTGTAGAAAGTAATTCTTGTCCTGTCTGCAATAGCTGTGAACTTGAAGCTAACAGTCTTAAAGCTGCCTTTTCCTTGTGACTTATAGGGAACTTTGAATGTTTCTTTAGCAGCGAATGCTTCAACCATCATATCGCCATGGCAACCGTTCTTTGCATCACCAACGGTGAATGCGAAGGCGTACACCTTCTTAGGGACTGTCCTAATGATTTGAGCAATGGCACTTTCTCTTCCTGCAAGTAGTTCAACTGCAGCTCGGCCAAACGGGACATTGAAATGAGCTGAATCCACGAATTTCACTGCTTTGAGTGACTCAATGATCCAGCCTGGAAGTGGGGATGTCAAATCTTCCTGTTTGGGAGGGAGAAGAACTCCGTGTGAAGAGTTCATCAAGAGGTGAGGTCCTTCTTCAAAACCAGGATTTTTAACCAAGTTCACTGCAGGACACCAAAGAGCAAAATCAAGAAATCAAAAATTTCACACTTGCATATATTGGATACATGGTTATAAATGTATTATTTCACTAGAATATGCCACAGAAAACATGGAAGACATATTAAACATAGAAGTGAAAAGAAACATTCAACATATCAAAAAATTATAACTTTGTATAGAATCCATTGATTCATTTCAAATTTGGAGTCTATTTGTTTTTCTACCATATGCCTTGCACATGGATCCCAGGGTACAACAAGCAATGATATCAAAATATAGTAACCTTAGGAAAAACAATTGAATAAATAAATACAACAATCAATCAACTACAACTCAAACTAGTTGGGTTAGCTACACGAGTCCTCTATATCCATTTCACTTTTCTTGGTCCATCTCGTTCCAAAGAAAAGTTAAAATATCTAAGAACAGATATCCATTTGATAGGACTTCTTCATATACCTTTGAAGTATTAGATCCACAAATAATACTTCTTTAACATTACCTTTGATCTTATAATGACAATCACTAAAAAGCCAGATAAAAGCATAAATAAGGTCCGAAAATATACCTCTGGTAGGGCGAGGAGGGAAAAGTTCTTTGATAGCAACAGCATCCAAGAGAGGACCACAAGCTGGATCCTCTTGAACTCCAGGATTATGAAAGATAACTTTAACTACATTAGAAGTAGCATAGAAACCCCAAGCATAGGTATCACCGCCATTGCTGCTATAAAGGGTCTGCAAAGGAAGGTCCCCGGTTTGAGGAGGCACCGACACCCTCAAGACCTCATCTTGAGCACAGGTTCTTGATGCCCCAAATGTGAGTGCATACAAAGAGCCTTTCTTTACTGGAATTGTTTGCGAAACTGAAGCATCATTCCCGAGCCTCACGGCATGGACCCCGTGGGCGACAGAGAAGTACATTCCACCGGGCTGTGGACCGCCGGAGATGTATTCTACAAAGCCGTTGATTTCCCACTTGGGCAAAGCATATTTGCCTACAAGTACTGTTTTTTTCTTGAGGTCTTTTGGCTTTGGCTGCTCTTCAAAATTCCCATTAGGAAGTAATCCTGAAAACAGAATATTTAATCAATCATCAACTGTAACATGGGTATCCAAGAAAAAGTTAATTATATAAAAACCCTATTCTATTGGGCAGAGACACGATCTTTGCAAGAGGTGGATGCAATGTAGTTCCAGTGTTTTTTAGGGGGGAACATACTATATGTGAAATATTAATACAACTTCAACAATACAAAGTTCTGAAGCCATAATTGCAAGACCACTACAGATTTACTGGTGAGAAAATAAACATCGAACCCATCTAATTTATATACTGAAACCGCTTCTACCTTAACCCTCACCACTTAAAAAGAAAACTCCCACCAAGCAGAGGCGAATCCATGTGGAGGGGCATGGGGCACGTGCACCCATGCTCCCCTCACATTTTTAGGATACAAGTATTTATTTTTTCACGTCGAAACTCATGGTCAAAAGAGCATTTGGTGCCGTGGTAACTTTGTGCACCATTAACGCTTGGGTCTAGTATTCGAACCCACTTCCCTATCTTCCATTTTTCTCAATCATTTTTCTATTTCTATTTCTCTTTTTCCTTCTTTTCCGTTCTGTTCAAATCGTGCCCTATCTTTTTTCTTTTCTTTTCTTATTTTTTCATGCATTTTCTGTTTTTGGGTCCAGCCCTCTAATATATCGTTGAATTAAATATTGAATTTAATACTTGTAACTATAAATAATGATGATATTATTGATAGTTCTCCAAGGTAAGTTTTAGAGAACCAAATCAAACGGTGGTCAGGATAATGGTGCACCTATTATCCTGAAATACTGGATCCGCCTCTACCACCAAGCAAACAAGAGTAACATACTATATAAAAGTAGAGATCCTAACAGAATGTTATTTACACAATGTTGAGCACAAAAGATACACAAACAAACAAGAGCAGCATAACATTTTATGAAGAACAAAGCAGCTAAAAAAACAGAGATATAGTGTGAAGCCTAAGTAAATGCTATTTTACAATGTGAACCCTCCTCTCTAAACAGAGCTGAGTAGCATTTCATAGCTAAACCTTCTTTAACACATAAGAGATAGTTCCAAGATTTCATTTTTATACTAAAATAAGTAACAAAATTGACCATATTAAGTAATGGGAAGTAAATTATAGCTTAAATTAGCATATTAAAAAATTAATGTTTGAGCTTTGTATTACCTTCAAGAGGAGGAGCCGGACGAACTGCAGAGACAGTGAAGAGCAATGAGAAAAGAATCAAGACTGAAACCTTGAACACCATATTTGCAAAGAAAAGTAGTAGATGGATGCAAGAAGAAAGAAGAAGGAAGAGGATATATAAAAGGTTTAAGGAATTAGGACCAGTGTTCTACACTTGTCCCTATGTTCTTGTTTATGTCACTGTCGGTCTTTGTTTCAAAATCAATGACATTTCTATAATAAAAAAATTTCATTTTATCCTTAATACATTGGGTTGTTATTGTTGATTCTTAATATAAATATTATAATCAATAGTGAAATCAAGTTTTAAAGTATTTTTTATGTGTTCAAAATTTTTTAGGGTGATGGGTGACATAGACGAATTCAAAATTTAAAATTTATGAAATTTGCAATTATTTAAAGTTAATATTATAATAAAAATTGAATACACATATTAATATCTATAAATTTTTAGTATTTATGCGAAATGTAAACAAAAACTATCAATTTTACGTAGATCTACTCGTGGTGTGGATGAGAATTGAGAAGTAGGGATAGATACAACATAGAATTATCAGGTTCAACTAAATCTATTACTTTTAATATAGTGTATAAATTTGTATATAAAAAATTATTAAAAATATAATAAATAATAAATATAAACTCATACGTAATTTTAAATATCCAACATATAAAACTAAAATTTTAGATCCAACGGAAGAAAGGGTAGCTATGGACAGAGAATTGAGGGAGCCATTCAAGGCACTGATAATTTTGACCGAATGTCTAAAGACAGGTCCCTCTGGTTGATAAAATTTGAACACTTTTTCTCCGTAATCCATGCAATAAAACATTAACTAATCAGATTTTGCATTATTCTATTTATTTGAGCACTGCAGTTTAAGCGCGCGAGTAGAATCAAATCTAACAAAATAATTCTTTAATACTTATGGAGTACCTTTTCTTAGTGCAATTAGCATGAGAAATTATTTTTTCGTTAACATAAAAGATTAGAAGGTCATCCAAAACCTCCAATTTGAATACGTTGTTTCTACTCATGGTACATCAATCATTGTTCTTTAAACATCAGTATTAAACTAATGAATTATTATTTGTTTGACCAAACTTTTAATATTTAGTTTATTTTAAAAAATATTTTTTCTCAAAAAATACTTTTGGTGAGAACCAATTTATGTTTGGTTAATTAATTTAAAAAATACTTCTGAACAGCAATTAATATTTTACCAAGCTTTTAAAAAGTATTTCTAGAATATTTTTCTCAAAATACTTTTAAAAAAAGTATCTTTGATGAGAAATTACTTTTTTTTGTTATTGCTTCTCGACAAAAGTACTTTTTTTTTCTTTCAAAAGCTTAACCACACACTTCATCTTTTAAAAAAATATTTTTTTTTTTCAAAAAAAGAAATACTTGTAAATTTGAAAAAGCTTTGCCAAACAAGCTATAAATCCATTACAATTCTACAATAAAAAAGGTTGAAGGATTGTCTAATAAATATTGTGAGATCACTCACAAATTTAATAATTACAGGATACATCATAATTCATACATACAGTTCATATTGATAGATCCAAATATTTTGTTTCTTTTGCGTACACACACTGAGGCAGAGCTACCTTATAGGTGTGGGTTCGGCCGAATCAGTCACTTTTACTTAAACGATTTATTTAAATCAAGAAATTTATTAAATATGTACAAATATTTAATTTCAAACCTAGTAACTAAGACGATGTATGAGTTCCGAGATAAATTTAGAACCCATAAACTTTAAATCTTGACTCCGCCCCTACAGACATGTGAAAAAATGATATCCATAAGTGTAGTTTCAGCCGTGCAAGTGTATGTCCGCGTGAGGTTGCTTATTGCATTTAGATAGTCACTCAATCTTGAATTATGTTACGCGGAAGCAGGGAGAATATATGGTGTTTATTGATGTTGACAGTTGAAAAATTTAACAACAAGCGTCATAAAACCTTATGCTAATGGGCGGAGGGACGGAAGCAGAGTGCGGGATGCTCGTTTGAACAAATTCAATAATTTTTATTTAAACTATATATTTATTTTAGGAAATTCATTGAATGTGTACAAGTTATTAATTTAGAATTAATAACTTAAAAGATTATAATCTCGAACCAATAAGATTTAAATGTTATGCTTCGCCTTTGAATGGCAGGGGCGGATTTAGGGTGACGCAAGGGTGTTTACTCAAATTTCATTCGGCGAAAAATTACACTATATATATAAGGCATGATCTGTTTTTTTTTATCTATGTATAGATTTAACATTTTTTTTTAATCACACGTACAACAACAACAACAACAACAACCCAGTATAATCCCACTTAGTGGGGTCTGGGGAGGGTAGTGTGTACGCAGACCTTACCCCTACCCTAAGGTAGAGAGGCTGTTTCCAAATAGACCTCCGGCATCCTTCCCTCCAAGAACTACCCACCTTGATCTTGGGGAGACTCGAACTCACAACCTCTCGGTTGGAAGTGGGGGTTGATTACCATCAGAGCAACCCCTCTTGTCCTAGATGTTCTTATATAAATGATAAAATAAATTAATTATCATAGGTTCTAAGAGAACTTACAGGATGTTACAAATAAACTTGAGTGTTTAACGAGATGAGAATATAAATGTTAATATCATATGGCTTTAACTAAGATAATAGTAAATATGATTTTAACAAGTACTTATACTAAATTAATAAATACATATCATGTCTTTCATATAAACTTAGTAATTTCTAGCCATGGTAAAGTAATATACTTTTACTCTAATATAACATTAAATCATTACTAATTAACCAACACAATTTAATATAAATATAGTGTATGAGTAAAAAGATTTTTTTTTTAAAAAAAAAACTAGTGGCGAGTGAGACAATAAGTTAATGAGAGTATTTGGAGTTACATGGATTTGGGGATTGAAGATGATGGGATCCGAAGTTCTGGGGCCCAATTTGGTGTTTAACTAAAAATGTAGGGGTTTGTTGCCGTGATTTACTCTTTCCCATGTGAAATTTGGGACATTATTTTCCTTCCTGACCCACAACTCCATACCTTTTCCGGTCCTCCACATGGGGGGTTGTACATTTATCATTGCATTTCTTTTCGTTGTTATTATTATTACGAAAAAGGTCCAAATATATCGTGAACTATGTGAAATAGGAAAGGGGTGAGTAACGTTTAGGAAGAAGATGACAGAAGGAAACGGGAAAGGGGTGCGGAATGGGGCTGGGCGATACGCGATAAGGATTATGTTTTGGGTCTTTTAGAATTAGGGTGGATCGGATTGGGTTAGTTGTTTTTAAGTTGGATTTGGTGCAAAGTATGAATGGTATGTTCTTGGCCACCAAATAATAAAATCTAAAATCTCTCTAAATATAGACATTCACCATAAATAAAATTTTATTTATAACAGTTTCCGTCTAATAATGGCATATTTGCATAACTATTGGATAGTTTGGACATATTTGGACAAAACTAATAATGCGGACATATTTAATCTATTTCGCATAGTTCACAGACATATTTGGACATTTTTCGTTACTATTATTATTACATTTACGGATTGTTAACGCGTCGCCATTTAATGATTTCGACGATTTAATGCGTAGAAATCGCTACATTAACTTGTAGTTCAACCACATCACCTTCATAATTCAATGACAAGAGAGACTTTAATTAGACTTTAATTTCTGCAATAAATTAAGTATAGGTTGGGGATATATCTTTAATTTCTGCAAACGTTCCTTTGCTTAATTTTAAAAGCTTGTCTCCTTAAAAAAGAAACTGTGGAAGAAGGTAGCAAAATTATGAAAATGTTATCTCATCACATTCATCTACATCAACATAAACCACTTACTACTAACATTTTAGGCACTAGTTTGAAGAGCAGACCATTCATAATATATAATTAGGATAACTTTTTTTCAAAGTTGCTGCCGGAATTACTAATGTTCTTTTGTTTTTGTTTTTGTTTTTGTTGTTGCTTTTCCTTTCCTTTTCTAAGCCGAGGGTCGATTGGAAACAGCCTCTCTACCCTTTGGATAGGGGTAAGGCTTGTCTACATATTACCCTCCCCAGACCCCACCTTGTGGGACTATACTGGGTAGTTGTTGTTGTTGTTGTTTTTTCAAAGTTGATTGAATTTGTAAATTGGGAAGGCTTCAACTTCAAGTAAGGGTGAGGTTAGGGAGTCAATATTATCATAAAACTCGACAACAAGCTTATCTCTACAAAAGAAATGTTGCAACTTCAATATTAAACTTGACAATTTTTTCCTAGGCATTTAAAGTTATACATACATAGCACCACCTAGGATTTCATATACGTAAATGCTTTTATGATTTGTTACCTACTATATAAGTATTTTACTACCAAATTTATGTTATTAAAACTTATAATTGACGAAACCAGAAAAATAAATGAAATAGAAATTGGCAGAATTATGTTTCGAGCCCACAAGTTTTTTGTGTGTCCTTAAAGAATCTTATCTCTTCATTGTTGCCCAAGGTGGACAGATAAATTCACTCCAAGATAGAACGGAACTTCCAACTTAGCGGTAGCGGCACTTCAAACCACTAAGTTATCTACGAACTCAAAAGTAATGGAGCAAACAACACGAGAAACTTACTTTGTTTTAAAGTAATGATGCAGAACGAAGAAGGTGATGAAGCAGAAAAATTCAGAGTGAAATTTTCTAAAGGAATGGCTGGTTATTTATAGCCAACAAATTCTGGATTGAAAGGGTGCGAAAGTAGCTTTTCACATTGCAGGTGGCTATTCGTGAAAGACAGCCTTTCTGATAGTTGTTTAATTAATGCGGGAATATTTGAATAAATTAAAGACGAAAATTAATTAATTTTATCTCGTTACAAAAAACGGTCACAAAAATATTAATATTTAATTAATTAATTTCATTTTATTGGTCCAAAAAATTATCAATCAATCATATCAATTGACCGAATCCGAAGACGAAAATTAATTAATTTTATACGTTACAAATAACGGTCACAAAAATATTAATATAAAATATTAATATTTAATTAATTAATTTCATTTTATTGGTCCAAAAATTTATCAATCATTAACCGAATTCGAAGTCGAAGCCGAAGCCGAATTCGAGCCGAGCGAGCGACGGTGACGGCGCGAGGCCCCTTCCTCTTATCTCCTTTTAAGAGTTTAAGGAAGTGCTTTTATATTTAAACCAAACAAAATGCTTGTCTTTAACCAATGAGGGACAAAGTGCAAAAGCTAAAATTGTCTTTTCACCTTCTTCCATCATATCAATTGACCAAATCCAAAGCCGAAACCGAGCCGAGCGAGCGACAACGATTACGGCGCGAGGCCCCTTCCTCTTATATCATTTTAAGAGCTTAAGGAAGTGCTTCTATATTTAAACCCAACAGAATGCTTGTCTTTAACCAATGAAGGACAAAGTGCAAAAGCTAAAGTTATTTTTTCACATTCTTCCCTCATATCAATTAACCGAAGTCGAAGTCGAAGCCGAGCCGAGCGAGCGACAATGATGACGGCGCGTGGCCCCTTCTTCTTATCTCATTTTAAGAGATTAAGGAAGTGCTTATATATGTAAACCCAATAAAATGCTTGTCTTTAACCAATGAGGGACAAAGTGCAAAAGCTAAAGTTGTCTTTTCACCTTCTTCCCTCATTTACCATTCACACCACAACTTTAACCCCAACAATCCCCCACATGAATGGGAAATGATGAACATGCATGAAATTTTTTGTGTGATTCGAAACTAAGGATTAATTACATCGGGATAAGTAGGTTTCCCTTTGAACTTTCTGTAGTGAACATATATCGGATATACTCGTGCAATCTATAGATTTGATATCTTTGAACAGTCGAGATTTAGTGTATACCTAGACAACATATGTCACACAAATAATCCTTACCCATCTTTTGGTTCTTATTGTTTTGTTCGTTTTAGCCATGAACACCGTCTGGTTTCATAAGTGCATAAAGAACGGTCCTTTACTACATTCTCTTTGAAGCGGCTTATACTTCACACTTATATAGATGATTCCTAAACGTGTTATCCCATAGATACACTACCCTATATCAAACTCAGAAATCATTAAAAAGTCTCAACGTTTTATCCTTGGTACCGAACATTGTCTGCATCACGAGAATGGACCAAAATTTTATTTGACAATGTTAGACCGTCACTAATGACTTTGTTTAATCTCCTTGAACCCAGATCGTGGGATCTCCAGTCTTCTAGTACAGCCATAGTAACTTGTCCTCAGCCATAGTCCCATTCCCTTTGATGACTTTTCAAACGCCTCTCTGGGTAAGCCTTTTGTAAGCGGATCCGATACATTATCTTTTGACTTTACACAGTCCGTTGTGATAGTTCCACTAGAGAGTATTTGTCTAACGGTATTGTGTCTTTGTCAAATGTAACGAGATTTTTTGTTATAAATAACACTCCATGCCCTTCCTATTGTTGTTTGACTATCGCAATGTATGCATACAGGTGCCAAAGATTTGGGCCAAGAAGGAATATCTTTTAAGAAATTCCGGAGCCATTCAGCTTCTTCAACGGCCTTGTTTAAAGCTATAAACTCAGACTCGTTTCATTGCTATCCAATGAGTATGGTTGGGATTACTTGTGTATCGACTAAGGTTGCTTATTGCACAAGCTATATCCGATCGTGTGCAATCATAATGTACATCAAACTACCCAACACTCGAGCATATTCCAATTGAGATTTGCTTTCGCCTTTGTTCTTTACAAGAATATGGTTTAAACTAATTGACGTTTTTGCTTCTTTAAAGTCCAAATACTTGAATTTTTCAAGAACCATTTTAATATAATGAGATTGAGACAAAGCTAGACCTTGAGGAGTGTGTAGGATTTTAATTCCCATAATTAAATCGGTAACTCCTAAGTTTTTCATATCAAACTTGCTAGTAAGCATGCATTTAGTAGCATTTATGTTAGCAATATCACTACTCATTATCAACATATCATCCACATATAAACAAAGAATGACAATTTGATTTGGAGTATTCTTAATGTAAACACATTTATTACACTCATTGATCGTGAAACTATTTGACAATATTATTTGATCAAATTTTGCATGCCACTGTTTTGGTTCTTATTTTAATCCGTAAAGTGACTTCACAAGTCGACAAGCCTTCTTTTCTTTTTCGGAAACTACAAACCCTTCAGGTTGTTCCATATAAATTTCTTCCTCTAAATCCCCATTTAAGAAGGCTGTCTTTACATCCATCTGATGGATTTGAAGGCCATACATGGTGGCTAACGCTATTAACACCTGAATAGATGTAATCCTTAGTACCGGTGAGTATATGTCAAAGTAATCAGGACCTTCTCGTTGTCTAAATCCTTTAGCAACTAATCTTGCCTTATATTTGTCAATAGTACCATCAGCTTTCATTTTCTTTTTGAAAATCCATTTAGAAACCAAAGGTTTATTTCCTGGAGGAAGATCAACCAATTCTCAAGTATGATTACTTAATATGGATTCTATTTTACTATTGACTAACTCTTTCTAATATTGTGCTTCTGAGGAATACATTGCTTCTTTGAACGTTTGGCGCTCATTTTTCAATAAGAAACCTAGAAAATCTGGTCCAAAGGAAGTAGTTATCCTTTGACGTTTACTACGTCTTGTATTTTCCTCAGTAAATGTATCTTCCTTTTCTTCTTCCCGAGGTCGCTTAGATTTTTCGGTAGATGACTTACATTCTATTTTATACAGATAAATATTCTCAAAAAAATTAGCATTATCCGATTCAATTACCATATTAATATGAATGTCAGAATTTTCTGATTTATGAACCAAAAACCGATATGCCTTACTATTTGTTGCATATCCTATGAAAATGCAATCAACGATTTTTAGTCCAATTCTTACCCTTTTGGGTTTAGGAACTTGCACTTTAGCTAAACACCCCTACACTTTAAAATATTTTAAGTTGGGTTTCCTTTCTTTTCATTTTTCATATGGAATGGATTGTGTTTTGCTATGGGGAACTCGATTCAGTATTTGATTAGTTGTAAGAATAGCTTCCCCCCCACAAGTTCCGAGGCAAACCAGAGCTTATTAATAGGGCATTCATCATTTCTTTTAATGTTTTATTCTTTCTTTCCGTAGTTTTATTAGATTGCGGTGAGTAAAGGGCATTTGCTTGGTGAATAATGATATTTTCCAAAATATTTCTTCAAAAGAATATTCATATTCGTCGTCTCTATCACTTCTTATCATTTTAATGTTTTTATTTAATTGCATTTCAACTTTATTTTTGTACTGCTTGAATACGCCTATTGCTTCATCTTTACTATTAAGTAAGTAAATATAGCAATATCTAGTACTGTTGTCAAGAAAGTTATGAAATACTTTTTCCACTGCGAGATGATATTGACTTCATATCGCCAATATCCATGTGAATTAAGTCTAAAGGATTTGAATTTCTTTCAACTAACTTGTAAGGATGCTTAACATACTTGGATTCCACACATATTTGATATTTCAAGTTATTGCATTCAAACATAGGTAGTCCTTACAAATTAATCATTTTTCGCAAAGTTTTAAAATTGACGTGACCTAAACGTTCATGCCATAAATTATTTGACTCAAACAAGTAAGAAGAAGCAGAAATTTTATTCATATCAATGGCAATTACATTGAGCCTAAAAGGCCTCTGTCAGGTAACCTTTTCCTAAGTACATTTTATTCTTACTAAATACAACCTTGTCAGAAACAAAAATACACTTAAATCCATTCTTGAATAGAAGTGATGTTGAAACTAAATTCTTCTGCATTTCGGGAACATGAAGAACATCCTTTAAGATCACAATCTTTCCCGAAGTCATCTTCAAAGCCACTTTGCAGTTCCTTCGATTTCTGCAGTAGCGGAGTTTGCCATAAATACTGTCTCGTTAGGTCCAGCGGGATCATAAGAAGTTAACAACTCTTTGATAGCACAAACATGTCGAGTTGCTCCTGAGTCAATCCACCATTCTCGAGGATTTATGACTAGGTTGCATTTTGAAAACATGGCACATAGGTCATCGATTTCATCATTCTTCTCAATCATGTTCGCTTGACTTTTTTTTGTCCTTCTTTAGCGCATGACATTCATTAGACTTATGTCCAACCTTACCACAGTTGTGGAAATTACCTTTGAACCTCTTCTTATTTGGATAATTCTTTGATCCATACGGCTTCTTCCTTTTTTTACTCGTTGAAGTTTTCTCAACAATATTAGCACCCATTATTATACGAGATTTCTTCTTAGCAGCCTTGTTGTCTTCTTCAATCCATAGATGAACAATAAGGTCTTCAAGCATCATTTACTTGTGCTTATGTTTCATGTAATTCTTAAAGTCCTTCCATAGCGGAGGCAACTTTTCAATAAGTGACGCAACTTGAAACGCCTCATTTATGACTATACCTTCAAACATAAATTTATACTTAGTATAATAATTAATATCTTGAATAAAAGTATTAACTTGTTTTGTACCTTCAACAATGAGGTCATGAACAAAAACTTGCAGTTCTTGAACTTGCTTTATAATCGATTTACCATCAATCATTTTGAAATCCAGAAATTTGGCGGCCACAAACTTCTTTAATCCAGCATCTTCTGTCTTGTACTTCTTTTCAAGAGCATTCCATAATTCTCTTGATGTTTTTATGACGCTATAAATATTGTACAAGCCATCTTCTAGCCCACTTAAAATATAGTTTTTGCATAGAAAATAAGAGTGCTTCCAAGCCTCAATAACAAGGAAGCGCTCGTTGTCAAGGGTTCCTTCAGGCACGACTGGAACATCCTCTTGAATGAACCTTTGCAGACTTAGAGTAGTTAGATAAAAGAACATTTTTTGCTGCCATCTCTTAAAGTCTACGCCAAAATATTTCCCTGTTTTTTCCGTTGCAGGTGCAGTAGGATAGCTAGGAACAATAACAGTCGCAGCATAATCACTTTGTTCCTCTACGTTAGCCATTTCTATCAATATGACACAAAGAGATTCAGTAAATGGTGAAGTATTTAATTCTTCAAACAAAGACAACACAGTGAAAAGATTATTCTTCAAACTGATTTTATCACAGTGAAGAGATAATTCTTCAAACTGATTTTAACACAATGAAAAGATTATTTATCAAAACTGTTCAGAAAACCATGAAGGTTTTAGACACTTCAAAAATCAGAATAACAATGATATATTTAAAGAAGATTCTTTAAGCTTGTTTTTAAAACTTATAAGTGACGAAACCAGAAAAATAAATAAACAAAAATTGGCAGAATTAAGTTCCGAGCCAACACGTTTCTTATATCCTTAAAGAATCTTATCCCCTCACTGTTGCCCAAGGTTGACAGATAAATTCTTCCCAAGATAGAACGGAACTTCCAACTTAGCGGTAGCTACACTTCAAACCACTAAGTAATCGGCAAACTCAAAAGTAATGGAGCAAACCACACGAAGAACTTACTTTGTTTTAAAGTAATGATGCAGAAAGAAGAAGGTGATGAAGCAGAAAATTTCAGAGAGAAAAATTCTAAAGGAATGACTCGTTATTTATAGCCAACGAATTCTGGATTGAAAGGGTGCGAAAGTGGCTTTTCACACTGCAGGTGGCTATTCGTGAAAGACAGCCTTTCTGATGGCAGTTTAATTAACGCAGGAATATTTGAATATATTAAAGACGAAAATTAATTAATTTTATCTCGTTACAAATAACGGTCACAAAAATATTAATATTTAATTAAATAATTTCATTTTATTGGTCCAAAAAATTATCAATCAATCAATCAAATAAAGACGAGCGACGATGACGGCGTGAGGCCCCTTCCTCTTATCTCCTTTTAAGATCTTAAGGAAGTACTTCTATATTTAAACCCAACAAAATGCTTGTCTTTAACCAATAAGGGACAAAATGCAAATGTTAGAATTGCCTTTTCATCTTCTTCCTTCATTTCTCATTTACATCACCACTTTAACCCCAACAATTTATAGATAACAGTTATGATAAAAGAAGGGTAAGTAGAAATACGATATTTCTCCCTTTTCAAATTGCACTTTCTGAATTTACTTTAGATTCTAATTATTAGTTATTAGAATTTCTTTGAGATGCATGTAAATGGAGCTTAAAATACGAATTATTAGTTATTACACAAACAAAACTACTCACAACAATGTTCAACATAGTACTTGGGTCAAAAGAGGGAATTTTTATCTCCTGTAGTAAGGTTGATACTTTATTTATTTTAAATAAATATCCTTCAAAAAAATTATATTCCATATCTATCTTTCGATTTTTGTAGTCAAATATCTATTTATCGTCAACTCCTACCCTTAAGCCATAAAATACGCTTTATATTATTTTTATCTCTCATTTTTTTAGATTTTTCTCTACCATTTCTCTGTCAGTTTTCTCCATGAATACAAACTCGTGGATTCTCTCTCATCAATTTCTATGTCGATCGTTCTTCCTCCTGGAAAGCTTCTCCGCCACCACCACCATCAGCGACGAATCTCCTTTCTTTCTTCTCACGCCAAGCCAAAATCACCGTTTTCTCAATTCTGTATAGAATGAGGTCTATGGTTGTTTGTTGCAAATTGTATAATAGCTAAATGAGGATAGTTTTGTGTGGAAACCAATCCCTTCGACAATGGCGGGTCCATCTAGCTCGTGGTCGCGAGCTTTGGTATAAATCTCTCCTTACACTTTCTCAGCCATCGTAATTGCCATTGCCATTGGCGTTTCGGTGCTTGGTGCTGCTTGGTAATTATTCATTTATCTCGTTTATTGCTTTTGCTAGAGTCAGAATCGCAGCCCTCTCAAAGACGACAATAGGGTTGTTCTAGAACAAAGACGGCGGAGTTTGGGGCTGAGCAACTTAAAGATTCTGTTACCCTTTTTTGAAGTGTATTAATGTATTCCGCTGTATTTTCATGTAGTTCATTGTATTCATTGTCTATTTTCTTTAATTGTATCTCTATGTATCTCGATGTATTTCATGTATTTTATTGTATTCACTGTCTCGTTGTATTTCATGAATGTATTCATATATTTTTTATAATTAATATAATTTATGTATATATATATATATATATATATATATATATATATATTCAAATGTATCTGCAGTATGTATTCATATGTTTTTTTGCACTATAGATGAATCTTGAATATTATTGGTTGAAAACTCAGCATATTTCGCGTCAAATACAGAGATTGGTGATGTGATTGAGTTAGTTGAGTTATATTAGGAATCTATTATGTTAATTGATTCCCTTTACTTTTAAAAACAAATGAATAGACCATGAATTGCGCTATTTACATTACAGTATTCACAAATATACATATTGTGAATACAGTGGAATACAATAATTGTCTAGCTGTAATCCCTTGTTTCACGCCGAGTTTGGCTACTGTATTCATGAATATAGTAGCTTAATACATCTAATACACTCTAAAAACCTGAAAATATAGTTATAGCAAGTAATATAGTAAATAGCTACAACTAGCTAATAACCACTAAACAATAGTGGCTTGTGAAAATTTCCCAATAAAAAATCAAGAATTAAAAGTGTTAAAGTCATTCAATATACAGAATAAATAAACAGAAAAATGACCTCCCAAATAATATAATCTTTTTACTCTATTTTATCTGACACCCTTTTTAATATGTTCCAAAAATATTGACAACTTTCTATTTTTTAAAATTATTTAACTTTTAATTTCTTATTTTCATCACTATACCACACAAAATCAACCCACCAAGGCGACTTTATTGTTATAGCGAGTAAAGTTTTATGACTTAACTACTATATTAGGTAACGTTTAATTACATTAATGTTACAAAAATATCTTTGTGACGTATTGTTTTAGTAGGTAAAGTATAATTACTTCAAGGTAGAATAAACTAAATGGTACTTATACTTGTGTTAGTTTGTCATGTTGATTCTCAAACTTACCATTTTGCCGATTGAACACTTACACTCGTTCAAACCATGTATAATAAATGCTTATGACAGGAGGTTGTTGTGCATGTAATATAATCTCCTACACGTAGGATGCCATGTCATTACTAGTGCCACATAGGAAAATAAATTATTGACTTTATCTTTTTTCTCCTTACTCCACCATCTCTTCCCCTTACCACTAACAACTCCATTGCCATCGCCGAAAAATTTCTCCGGTCACCGAAAAATACCATTAAAAATATTATAGTGTTCATTCAATTCTAAGAGTTTTGTAGTGTTTTAATGAACTAATTTTACTGCTGGTGACAGATACGCACAAAAAGAAACAGGAAAAAAGAAAAAGTAAGATATATGTTTACAATTGTTAGTCTCTTCAGGGGGAGGGGTGATGTTTGGGGGCAGAGGGGGCAGGCGACGAGAAGGGGAAGAAAGAGAAAGAAATATAAATGGGAGATAGGTTTTGAAGAAAAAAGAAATAACAGAGATATTTTAAATTTTATTTTTGTCCCTTGTTTTTACTTTTCTTTCTATTTCTTTCTTCTTATTTTAATTATTTTCTATAAATTTTTATGTATACTCTCGTTATGCACGTGAAATTATCTAACTCAGTCATAAAATTGCCACATAGGCTTGATCAACGATCAGATGGGTTTAAAGTAATGCGTTTTAAAAATTACGAGTGTTTAGATGAAACTTAGTAGAACATCCAGACCGGGATAAGAAAGAAGGACAAGCAGAAGTAGCATTTAGGCTATTCTGCCTTACTTCAATGTTAAAAATAATTGTGACTTTACTATTGTATTAGCTAAACTTCAGTGATCATATGAGAAGAAGGAATAAAGTGTGGAACTATCAAAAGACGAATCAAGGTTTTGAAGATGGTCGCATCACTACTGCCGTCGGGAGAGGGATCGAGTCATGCGGGTTGGATACCAAAATTGCAATTCCAGCAATTGCTAAAAAACATGGGAAATAAAAAAGAACTATACTGCAGCTTAAAAGCGCAAACATGCCATTCTACAGAATTATATTTAAATACAGAATATGCATATTCATTCGTCATGAATATACTTCTGGATATCGTTCAAGGTTAATGCTCAAAGACTCACTTCCAACAAAATGAAGTCTAAACTAATGTACAATAGACAATCCCATCTTCCCCCTGATGAACTTGCTGTACTGCTGTATAGCTTCTTCGCCGCGAAAAATCTACTCAACCAGCCTTCCCCGAGTTTGAAGCACACAAGGCTGAGTGCAAACTGAATTAACTTTGAGGTCAATATATCCAAAACGTTATCATTTATGCAACTTTATCACCTAACAGCTTCTGGTGCAGAGTTACAATAAGGTGTATGCAAGCAAACCAACTTAGTAAATGCTAGACAAATACTCGTAAACAAAATGCCTATTATCAGTCCCGTAATACTCTTCTGCTTTTCGAGACTCATTGCCCTCTTAAAAATGCTCCCAAAACATGGAAGTAATCCCCCACATGCAAACATCATGATGTGGTCCAGACCACTGTAGTCAATACCTGTAAGTATTGCTCCGATTGCAGATGATGGACTTATAAAGCCAATAAGTGCAGCAGCTAAAAGGGACGCATGCCAGCTGTCAGTTGCTCCGTAAATGCAGCTAGCAACAGCTGCACCACGTGGTAGTCCGTGAAGTGAGACAGGAAGAACCATGTGTCGACCAAGTCCATAAGCTTTAGGTGCAGCGACCCCCAAAGCAAGCCCCTCTGATAGTGCATGGAGGGCAACTGCAGCACAACACAGGATTGACTGAAGGGTGAGAGCACTAACTGGAAGTCCGGTTACAGTAGATAAAGTATCTGCTGAAGTCCTCTTGCGACTTCCAATTTTAGTGATGCTAGCAGTTGAAAAATGGGAAAATGAGAATCCTGTTGCGAGGAGTGATACAAGAGGAATAAACCCCATCTTTGAAGATAAGACTAGCTGCAATGGACGCCATGCACCGAGGACGAAGGCTGTGCCGCAGGCTACACCAGTCAGGAGAGCATGCCGTAGACGAAAAGCAAGAGCAAATGCAACAAGAGATACACCACCAAGCAGTGGGCCCAGTCCAAAAAGTAGAGAAACAAGGAAGGCGGAAGCATCTTCCGAACTGCCATTGCAAAATGATTTGGTTAGACAGGATACATCAAACTGTCATACTAAAGGAGAATCCATATCAAACTTAAAAAACATACATTGCATAAAAAATATTACAGATTCATTTCCCAGGCAAGTCTTTCAAACCTTAGGTAACCTTGCTATAAAAACAACAAATTATACAAAACCTGAATGACAATGGGACATTTTGCTCTGATATCATAAAAACACTAAATGATTCTCTTGACTTCCAAAAAACTTATCTTAACATCCCATAAAAACCTGAATATTATTTTCTAAGATTAGTACAGCATAACCTTCAGAAAAAGGCTCCAGCTTTCCCTAATATACAAAGTCAACAGAATTTTCCCTATTATCTGTTGCATCAAAAACTCTAAAACAGACCGCAGCAATGATTAAAAATAGACAGATAAGCAAGTTATACCACAAACCAAAGCAGGAGAATACAGCTACAGATAGTAGGAGGTCCTTCTCAAGTTCAATGCCAGTTAACAAATTAACTAAAAGCAAAAAAGAAGAGAAATCTAGAATGAAAAAAGATAAGACATCTCAATGGTGGAAAACACTTATAAGACTAACAGTACGGCTCTCCACTTCTCTTCACCAGCATGTTTCTTCTACAGTTATTTTTCCTGTCATTGAGGCGGTGGGGAAGCAGAGATGTAGGTAGCGCAGGTGAAACAATGAACTCACTTGTAGTTGTGGCCAAAACTCTGGAACAGAGCACTTAGAGCTTCCATAAATGCTACTGAAAGAGTAGCAGCTGATGCAACATGAGATGGTGAGGCTTCCTGCTTCCAAAGAACCATAAGTTCCAAATTAAAGGAAAATGTAACGATATTGACTACCAGGAATAGTGCTAGAATATAAAACCTAAGATCCAGCTTTAGGTCGTGGAATTAATATTTATCATTGTTTCAAAAAGCTGTCAATGAGAAACTACAAAATAGAGAATTTTCTTTGAACTAACATCCGTAAAGTCAATTTTACTTGGCTAAGTAGAAGTGTCATTATCATTTTGGTCTACTGATTTTAATCAGTTGATAAAATTCAAGGAGTCAACTCCATCTAAAGTTCCATAGAACAGTACATTAAAAACATCATGAATCACTAAAGTGCATTCTTTTAATTTTTCTATATCCTCTATTCTCCCTCTTTTTCCTTTTCTTATCTCCTTTTTCCTTTTCTTTTCTCCTTTTTCCCCTTTAGGGGGTTGGAGGGCACCATATCAGTTATGAAAGCTCTTTCAAAAATTAAGAGGGAAGCAAATTACCTTGAAACCATCAGGAAGGACCTCGGCAACAACTATCCAAATCATACACCCAGCAGCAAAGCCAGTAGCAAATGGCAGAAATTTGTTAAATGCATCAGCACAGATAAATGATGGTACTGCAACGATAGGCTGCATTAAGAAGGAATTCAAGGTTTAGACATCAACATATCATGAGTACTGACAAATGGAAATTGAATATTACCAAACCGAAAACAAACAAAAAAATATATTATGCCTCACTTGTTAAAAAATAAGCAATAATCCATACTAGTGAACACGACCATTATAAGTTATCGTTACAAGCACCTCTTACAGAAGACAAGGACTGTGTACCACAAATAACAAAATCTGGTTTTACATTTTTTTAAAAGGGAAGTAAGTCAACACTCAGGGATTGGCCTGGTGGCAGTTGACTTGAGCCTTGGGGTTTGCTCCCTTTCAAGGTTTCAAATTCGAAACCCACTGGGTGCAAACAATTTCTGAGGGTCATCGGACTGGGTAAAACCTGAATTAACCGTGGTGCACTTGCGGGAAACTCCTTGCCGAGGGCCTGTGCACCCCCGGGATTAGTCGGGTCTCGAAGAGACTCGGACACCCGGTGCAAAAATCAAAAAAAAGGGAAGTAAGTCATATATTAAAAAGACGAACAACTTAGCACTAAGATGGTGCTAAGATAGTACAAATTTCAGGAACCCCTCTGTATAAAAACAAAAAGAAGGTTTCCTACTCTGAAAGAATCTGGTGTAACTTGTACAACAATCAGGTAATAGTTTTAGGAATCAGTGAGAACAATATAAATACATCCCAAATTTCAGTTGACTACTAAGAAATCACCAAATCCGAATTTCTAAAAGATGGTATATATTCAATCACCTGTGGTAAGGAAGTTAATATACTCCACAACATGGCATTCTGCGGAGAAACTCCTCTTGATGCAAGAACCATGCTCACAGCTAAACCCTCGGGTATGTTGTGCACGGCAATAGCTAAAGTTACCAAGATACCCTGAGAAAGACCTTTGGAGCCAGCAAAGGATACTCCAACACCAGCACCCTCCCCAAATGAGTGAAGAGTCATAATCCCAACAACAAGGATGACTTTTGCTGCATCCGCTCCCTTAATGTCCAGCATACTCACTTCACCATATTGTTCAAGAAACTGAATAGCGAACACAAACATAGAACATGAGGAATTGCAGGATGGGAATGAAGATATTTGTCAAGCTAACAAGAGTTCATACACAAAAGATAAATTGTTTAATAGAATTATGTTTACTTCAAATGCAGAAGAGACGACGAATCCTAAACTCAGCCTGCAGGTCAAGCTTATATAACATGCACTAGCTAGTAATATGGCAAGGCTTTTGTATGCCCTTCAGTCAACAGAATTCAGAAAGAAGAATATAACACACTATATCTGATATCCACTCAACAGAACGACTTAGGACCGAAAAGCAGTAGCTTTTGTACTTAACTCCACAATACCAATTACCAACACCTCCAATTTCCAAATATGAAAGTCAGCATTTAGTTGTAAAAGTTTAATTTGCGAATTCCAGCCCACTCAATAGATAAAATATATGAATAGCGTACTTATATGAAGGGAATATTAGCTTCAATTATATATTCTGCGAAATCCTAACAATTGCAGCTAGAACAGTGATTCTCTTCTTTTTAATTTTTTTTATAGAGGTAGTGTTTTGGCCAGCTCACATGCACCTCAACTAATGCACAAACAGCCTGCTACATCCTACAAGCAAAGGTATATGTCCAGCAAAGCTGCAACAGATGGCTCACACTGAGTATTGTGTTGGATTTCAAAACAGAAATCTCCATATTGTTACTCCTATACCTCAACCACTCAGCAAACTCCCACGGGATGCATAGTGACCTTCTTCATTGATAAACAAAAACTCAAGACTAAACTTAAACCCTAGTCCTTAAAATCAAAGAAATATGTAGAAAGCTGGTATATATGCTTTTGAAGGCCAGTGATTGAGAGTAAAAACTTAAAGAAAAGAAAAGAAAGGTATAGCACATTTACAATTTTTTTTAATAAAGTTGCAAATTTACAACTCTTTTTATATCAATGTACGAAACATTTAAAATCAGATGCTCCCACATGATAGAACTTTCATGACACAACCAAACCTACATGTAATCATGGAGACACAACAGTAGCCTGGAGATGGAACAGTAAAGTTTTATCAGATGTGTCAGGAAAGTCCTCACAGTGGGCAGAGAGCAATGGAAAATAAAATATTCTGCATGTGTTTGTTGGAATGAAAAAGGACTAAACTGAAAACAAAGGTGGACATTATGGATTTCTTTCAAAGGCATAAATGTTTCAAGACACTGACTTGCAAGAAAGTTTGGAAACAGGACATCAAGAAGAAGTTTGAAAGTAGGATCCCACAACTTCCTATATATCAAGAGAAAAACATAGGGAAGTATCTCTCATCATGAGTACTTTGAAGTTGTCAACTTTAGAGTACTTACGATCGAAATGAGAGACATTTCAGAAATAGATGGAAAGCAAATATATATTACAGCCCATAAAATTTGAAAAATAACAGACCAAAGATACTGAAGGAGCAGCACTGCATGCCGTATATTAAGCTTTACATTACCCATGGAACATTTTCCTTTTTTATCTAGCTTAGTACTGACAACAAATACAAGATATTAGTGATGATAATAAAACTATTTAATGTAATGAATAAAGCCATTTAATTTTATTCAATATCAGATACAATACAAAGCTAATGGAAGGAAGAAAATGGACAACAAGAAATTTGGGAAACTAGGGCTTTCACCTTCTTACAAAGCAGGATGAAGACTCCACCAGCCAAAATACCAAACACAACCCATCCACCACTTCCATGATCCTGTCCTTCCTGTATAAGGTCAAAGCTCGCTGCCAACATCACTCCAGCAGCCATTCCATTGCATATTCCTGACCATTGAGGATCCAACTCCACGAAGAAAAATGGTATTGCACCCAAACCACTAGCTGCAGCCATTGCCAAAGTAAACAATGCAACTGTTGAAACAGAAACTCTGGTGTTATCACCAGTCCGTTCACCTTTTCCATCTATACTGACAGAATCTACATCAAATTCTTTACCAGAACCATCAATTATATTGGTTCTGGCATTCCGTAAAGGAGCAGTTACTACCCTTTGTACACTCATTTCTTCAAATGCAGCTGTGACATGAAAAATTAAAGCTGATACAAACAGAAAGAAGAAAAAAAGTTGCCCAAATCTCGATCCCATACTCATCATGATTACATCACCAAATCATTATAGCACTGAAATTCCTCAAAACTAGAAGTCTAGAATAATCCATCAAGAGGGTCATTGGGAAGTCATCATCATAGAAGGCTGCCGTCTTCGCCAAGCTAACTTCCTTTGGAACAACTAACTTTGTGGTAAGCTTCTTCTAACTATCAAAAGCCACGGCATACTGAATTTCCGGGCAATCTAAAAAATACCATTCCTGGTAATGTTGTCAAGGGTGTAACTGGTCCCTTCTGCACTAGAATCATTCACAACACAGTTAAATATCAATCAATTCAACAGTACAGCATACAAACTCAAAGAGACAAATAGAGCAATCATAAGAAGACCAACAGCAAACAGAACAAAGTAGCAACTTGTTGCACCTAGTTTCCACATCGACACATTTTCTTTATTCCGCCTATAACTTTGTCATGATGATTTAACCAACAGAATAATTGACACATGATACACTTGTTTAGAGAGTCTGTCAGTTAATATGAAATGAAGAATGGTTTCAGATGAAGGAAAACAAAGTATAAGAGTAAGACAACAGGAAAAAGAAAGAAGAGTCTAACAAATTAACAGGAAATCACAACTCCCGAATATATTGAAGTCGGAGAAACAGTCTTTCCTCAGTATTCAAGAGTTTTATACAAGTGATGCGATGATATCCCAAACAGCACTCGTAATCCCTGAATATTAGCAGAAGAGATTAAACTTAGCCCTCTCTTGGATCTAACAAAATTTGAGCTTTCTTAGCAACATACCTCATTATCAGGATCCGTTCTTTTTTCTACCCGTCTATCATCAGTTTTAGTACTATTTTACCAAATATTTCCCTCAAAATTCAGTTGACTATCTGTTATACTAATACATTCCACGCTTCAAAAACCCAAACACAAGCTCAACAATAAGCACACTAAGAAACCATTAATCAGCAAAATTTAAAGCAGAAGACTTCATATGATTATTTAGTTCAAATTTTTAGCCAAAATTAACAAAAGGCTTCAACAAGACTTCATAAACAAACTACCATCCCCCTACCCCACAAACAACCACCCGAACAATCCCAATATGCCAAAACCCACAGAGGAAATAAAGAAATACAGAGATTTTACTTCTAAATATAAAAAACCAAGCATTGGTATTTATTAGCAACAATAAAAAATACAATCTTGACATACATCACAAATAAGAGAAAGCATTAATCTTCAAAAAAGCCAAATGAAATACAGCAAAGAATGTCAAAGATTTTTACCTATTCGAAGGATCAGGACCAACAGATAGTTGAATTGTAATCAACAAGTGTACGGAATTAGGGTTTGTGACAAGAATTATTGAACTGAATTCAAAGATAGGAAAACGGTGAACAAAAGAGAGAACAGAAAAGGATCGATCTTTTCTCTATTAAGGTAAGTAATATTTGTATGTGTAATTGTATACTTTTGCTTAATAGATAATGGATCTGAATTCTGATCAGTTGACTACCAATATACCATTTTGGAAAAAATCCGCATCAGTTTTTCTTTAGGTATTTGACAAAATACAACGTTCCGTCCATGGTTTTCTTTTCCCTTTTTTAAAAATCTTTTTCTCCCTTTTTTTTTTTAAATGTTTTTCTTGTTGAAATAAAATAAATTATACCCTGTAAAAACCCGATGACAACTGTTGAAAAAGGTTTAGGGATAAGTTTTTGCAATTAATAAAAACTTATCTTCGACATGAAACGCTTGAAGAGAAAATACTAAATTTACGTCAATATTAATATTTATTACTCACTACATCTAAAATACAACATTATTACTATTATTTAACAAATCAAACACTAGTATAATAATTGTGATTTAGTAGAGACTTCATAGGATCGCGTACAAATTACATTTGGTTCAATCATTTGTTACAATTTATTGATAATAATCCTTCAGTATGTACTCAAAACATGCAAAAAATATTTCTTTTTTCTTACATTCTTGTCATTAATATTTTAATTTACAAGTTAAAATTCACTTACTGATCTCAAAATTTTACCTCTAATTAACCACTTTTAACATTTGGTTGGTCTATTTACGCCACTGGCCTAATCAAAATTGAGCTATGAACAGTTTAGTACATGTGACTTAAAAATGGGTTTTATAATTTTTGACGAAGTCACCAAGACTAAAATATCTATATTTATATTATATTAAAAGCACGAAGGCTCTTAGCGAAATATCGTTCGTCTTTTTTACCCTTTAAAATTAGAGTTTAAACTAGACAAAATAGTCTTTTAATTACTATCCTAATATTTAGAAATATTTATTTGATAACTTTCCTAATATTTAAGAATAGTCATTTAACTATTTTCCTAATATTTAAAATTTTGAAAATTAAAGTTTATATATATTAAATTTTTCCTTATTCAAACTATTTACCAACTTCTATATTTAAGAATTTTAATTCAGGAAGATTTTAGTTATATAAATTATTTTCTTTTATAATTATTAGTTCTAACACCAAAGATTTAAGCAATAATATTAAGCTAAATATTAAAACACGATTTGACTTAAGTTTTCTCTTACCAAATATTAGAATGTTGACCCATCTGCTTATTGTCGTATAATTTTAAAATCTTAAGACTAAGATAAATTTAAAATAGATTCAATTTAAAAAATTTATTTGATGACAAGTAAAAGAAAGCTGGACAATAGTTTTCAATGGATAGGAACGGGTTTTCTTAACATAATACTTTTCTATTATATTTTAATTTAATGAAGTAACATGATGTCTTATCTATTAAATGTGAACGGATAATATGTTGTGCTTAATTTCTGAAAGATTATGTAAAGTTAAAGCAAGATATTATCATAGTAAAAAAAAGATTGTACAATAATATATTTTTCTATTATTTTCTTGCTTTCATATTAAATTAAAATTAAGAAATACAATTTGAACCCTCAGGGGTTGGCGGTTGGCCTGGTGGCAATAGACTTGAGCCTTGGGCTTTGCTCCCTTTCAAGGTCTCAAGTTCGAAACCCACTGGATGCAAATAATTTTTGAGGGCCATCGGACTAGGCAAAACCTGAATTAACCGTGATGCACTTGCGGGAAACTCCTTGCCGAGGGCCTGTGCGCCTCCGGAATTAGTCGGGTCACTTAGAGACTCGGACATTCGGTACAAATAAAAAAAATACAATTTGTGAAGAATAATTGGGGTCTTTTACTTATTGTTCTAAGTAAAATATAAGAATATAGGTTCATTTACTTATTTCTAATATTAAGAACTTTTAAATGAATAAAACTTTATTAATTAGATTTTCTCACTTGAATTATGTAGGAAGTTATCAATATCTATACTATATTAAAAGCACGAAGGCCCTTAGCGAAATGTTGTTCGCCTTTTTTACCCTTTAATATTTAATTTATAGACAAATTAGTCATTTTATTATTTTCCTAAATTTTAGGAGTTTGAAATCAATTAGAATTTTGCATATTAAATCTTTCTTTATTTAAATTGTTACGTAATTAATTAGTCCTAAGATTTAGTAGTTACGACTCACCTATACTATAAAAATTTAAGAAACAAAACAAGATATTTCCTTTTCTAAGGTAAAGAAAACTTAAGGTTTAGCATAGGTTGAAATTTGCTTCGCTAACCAAAGAACAAAAATATACTTAACTTTAGACAAACACATATATAAACGACTACCGTTATTCTTTTTTCAAATAATCAAACAAATGATAATTTCATATATATCATTTATATATTTAATTATTTATTATAAATATTAAGGTTAGTCATTTTATAGTCATTTCTATATTTTGTATTATTGCTTAACAGATTTTTAAGAGCTATAAGGCCAACTTTTTCATTCCCATAAGTTTAAAGATTCATATTATTAATTTTTTTGTTTGAAAATGTCACGACCCGGATTTTTCCCCAACATCGGGATCGTGATGGCGCCTACTCGTGGTAGCTAGGCAAGCCACTGTATTCATACTATCCTGTTTTTAACACAATTTTAATTAAATAAGTGCGGAATACTTTATCGAAATAGAAATAACTAATTACAAGATGAAAATCATACTCAAATCCTCTACCCAAGACGTGGAGTTACCAACTCACGAACTACTACTGAATACTACACATAAGAGTTTGAAAGAAATATAACATAATTCTATTTGTCTCGGAACAAAGAGACTACAGCTAGTAACATAAGTAAAGAGAGAGACGCCGGGCTTGCGGACGTCTGCAAGCTACCTCGGTCTCAAATGTGATCAACTCCCACGCAATCGATTCATTGTTGCTGCTCCTGATCGTAACCTGGACCTGTGAAAAAATGCACAGAAGTGTAGTATCAGCACAACCGACCCCATGTGCTGGTAAGTGCCTGGCCTATCCCGGCGAAGTAGTGACAAGCCTAGGACCAGACACCCACATAAACCTGTGCAATTCAATATATATGTATACCACCGAATAACAAGAAATAACCAGGTAATAACACAATAAGGAATATCTCAAAGAATTCAACAATTAACAACAGTTAATAAATTCACAAGGAAAAACAAAGTATAATGGAAACACAAGTAATATCAAGTCAAAGAATAGCAAGCAGTTGCACGGCATCACCCTTCGTGCTTTTACTCCCATCCTCGCCAAATAAGCAAATAAAGTACACGGCATCACCCCTTCGTGCTTTTACTCTCCTCCTCACATCCATAGTACGGCATGATCCTTCGTACATGGTTCAATAACAGGGCACGGCATGATCCTTCGTGCATAATCAATAAATAAACATGGCACGGCATTAACCTTCGTGCATAAATAAATAAACATGGCACAGCATCACCCTTCGTGCATTATCACTCTTCCTCACCCAAATAACAATCACGGTTAAGGGCAAAGAGAGAAACAGTAATTCATAAACCGTCCCATCAAGGGCAATCAATAATTATCTTCACAACAAGTCCCAACAAGGGAGAACAATAACAATTCATCTGTAATATATCTCAAAATAATCATTTTTCAACGACTCACGGTTGTGAGCACGTGATTTTTACCCTATATATGAGTTATTCCCATAAAATCCAAAATAAACAATTTTTCTTTATTTTTTACAATTTTGCGTATTAATTAGTTGCATAAAAATTCATATAAAAAAATACCAAAAATATGCATTTGCATTTAGGAATTTAATTTCACATTTTTTAGTATCAATTTGTTTTAGAACAAAATGTAAAGAAAAAATAAAAAAATAGCATGTTTGTATTAATTGGAAATTACTACAAAATAGTTATTAAATAGTTTTAGACTTTAATTAGATTAATTGTTAGTTTGATCTCTCAATTTTATAAAATCAAGAAAAATACAAAAAGATATTTAAAATACAAAATAAAATAAAATACATGATAAAAAGGCTGAAATTTAGAATCAGCTAGCCCAAAAGACAATTGGCCCAACTAAAATCCCACAACCCAGGCCCAAATAGCACTACCCGAGCCCAATCCATTCTCTTTGTTAATATCGGAAGCTTCTTCATCAGATAGAGACACGAAAATACCGTGTCTCTACCATACCTCCATGGAAGCCAAGCTGAAGGTTATTTAACAAGAGAGATTTTTCGGCGAAGGAGGGGGAGATTGAGAGAAGATTTGGAGAGGACGGGAGAAATCGCTAAGTTCAGAGAAAGAGCTAGGGTTTTAGTTTCGATTGAGCGACCTTCTTCCTTTCCGATTTCAATTGTGTAATATTGTTTCTGTCCGATTTCAAAGCTGTATCTCATTTGGATTCTGGAACTTGAAGTTGAGTTGTCGTTGAATCTCCTACTGTTATTTTAGCTTCAACAGGTCTATTTCGTTTCCTTGTTATACGATTTTAATTGAATTGAATCCTCTACTACTACTTGTATTCTCTTTCAATTCATGTTTGAATGTAAATTTTTTTTTACAATTTGTTTTTGTGTGGTTCTATTGGACGATTCTTCTCAACGATTGATTCTTTTCATCCGAACTGTTCATATGATATATATACAGATTTGTTTTGTTTAGGTGATTGCTCTGTTTTGTCGTTCTACTCGATTCTTGATTTAGATTGTTATTTTAATTTTATCTTAGTTCATCAATATTAAGGAAAACACTACAGTTGATATTTAGATTCGATTTTGGAATTCAAACATGAGTTACATTGAAGTTGTTCTTATAGCTCGGTTTTTGCCAAACTGGATTTGAGTTGAGACAAATTATTTTCGATTGTTAGAGAGCTGTTATTGAGTTTTGATCCGAGATCATGGTTCAACTTTGACGATTTGTTTGAAGCTATGTTGATCTCTGAATGTATCTATGGTTCTATATTAGTTAATTTAATTGCAGCGATTAGATTAATTAGAAACTATTGCTCTGTTTGTGTAAGTTTCTGAGCCTATTTCTGTCCTCTTAAGAGTAATGTACAAGATTTGATAAACACTGCTTTCTTGACATTTATTTGATCTTGTTCTGACGCTGCTCCGCACGTAGTAGTAAACATAGAATTGCAAACTTCTAATTGCATGAACCTGAAATGCAATAGCACCTTATAGTTGATAAGTATTGGAGAATTCGCACACTACACTGACTGAATTATCAATTTAAGAGGAAAGGGCCTGGTGTCGAACCTGGCTGGTAATTTGATCTGCCAAGAAGAAATCTGGTAGAGTAACCTACAAAATGATGTTACATGGACTGTTATTGATTGTTAGCTATATATAGTTTGGTGATTTGCTTAGTGCCAGGAAATTGTTTGATAATGTGCCTGGCAAAGATGTGGTATCTTTTACTATTATAATTGATGGTTATTCTAAGGGTGGTAAGGACGGTACCAACATGTTGGAGACCGTTGAGTCGATATGTCTCTATGAGCAAGGATGAAGATGATGTTTTTGTGGGAGGTGAAAATGATGTGCTTTTATGGTGTAGAGACCTTGAGAAACATTCATGTGGGGAGTTTTCTTTTGCTGTAGTCCAAGCTAATTCAGTACTTGAAGATGATAGCCAAGTTGATACTGGTCGTGAAGCTACTTTTGTTGGGATTTATGATGGTCATGGTGGCCCTGAGGCTTCAAGATTTGTCCGTGATCACCTTTTCCTGCATTTAATAAGGCTTGCCCGAGGAAAATGGAACAATAGATGAAATAAGTAGAACATATAGTCGGGTTAGGATTGGCCTTTAATAAAAGTGAGATGAGCCTCGCCGCACAAAATATACAATTGCGGGGCCCTCAATTAATTGTAATGAAAACCTTAGACTTGGAAGGACCGTTTAGTGAATTTCACGGTCCTTTCCCAAAGTTAAATAACACGATAGACTCTTTAGGCACAACTTTAATAAAATACTTTCTTAATTACGGGTGCGCCTTTATGTGACCCAAATCTTACTCTTGGCAAAACTGAAATACATTAAAGTCACAGGCGTACTGGTTGCGGTGTGACTCGAAATGTATTTTCGTGACGTCACAATTCTCCTAAATTAAAAAGCGGAACTTAAAAGCGCCTAATTAAAATATATAGTTAAATCAGATAAAAGCAAAAAATTGCAGTTGAGCGACCGTGCTAAAACCACGGAATCCGGGAATGCCTAACACCTTCTCCCGGGTTAACAGAATTCCTTATCCAGGTTTCTAGTTTCGCAGACTGTATTATAGAGTCATAAATTTCCTCGGTTCGGGATTAAACCGGTGACTTGGGACACCATTATTTTCCCAAGTGGCGACTCTGAATAATTAAATAAATTGATCCCGTTCCGACTGTCCTTTAATTGGAAAAACTCTTTCACTGATTATTATTATATCCCTTCTCGGGGTGTAGTATTAAACAGTGGCACTTTTACGTTTTTTACGCTAAGTGCATGTGGTAAAAAAGGAGGTGTGACAGCTCTGGTGACTCTGCTGGGGATAAGTAACCCAGAACTTCGGTTCGGGGTTTAAGAATTCGAGCTCAGTTAAAATTGCTGTTTTTGCTTATATCCGATTTCCTTATATGTTTTGATTAATGTGCTACATGTTTACCGCTTTGATATTACGTGAACTGTATATATAAAAATTGTGCCGAAAACCCTTCTCTTCTTATCTCCGGGGATGTGCTTACTGGTTGAGACTCCCCTTTCTGTTAGTGTCAATACCAAAAATAAGAAAAGAGGCCGGATAAGTTACAAAGCCGATTGACTCCGCGGGTCACCGGTACGTAGCCCCCTCCTCGATCCGAGTTGTCCGCTCGGGTACACGGTCTAGTACCATTGAAAACATCGGGATATTGAGCCTAGATTTAGGACGTTTATTTGCATCATATCTGACTTAGGGGACTCAACACAGGGGTTGGGTCCGTCTAGGACAGGTGACCCGGTAACCAAAAGACCGAGCATGTTATATGTTGCATTTATTTGTCCTATTATGTTGATTGGCTAAATTCCTGAAAACAAAAGAGAGAAATTTTAGATATCGAAATATTGTCGATTGCTTGAAAAGAAAATTTGAAAAATAGGTAAAACACTTTTGTTGAAATAATTGGTCAAATAATCTGACCGAACTACGCAAGGTTTGATTCTCGCCATTAGGTGGGATACGTAGGCAACCCTCATCGGGTCCAACCACCCCTATAAAAAAAAAACAAAAAAAATATGTGTTTAATTTTGTCAATAAAATCAAAGTGACGCTGTTTTTGAAAATAGCCGAATGTTCCAAAAGGACGCCGGAAGGCTATTTTTTGCAAAAATAGCCACTTTGAGTCATTTTTAATAATTTGCGGGCACAGCCTTGAAATATTCCTTGTGGAAATGTTGCAAGGCCATAGCCGCAAAATCAAGTTCGGGTTCACACCCCGTTTGCAAAAATAACCAAAAAATGTCAAATTTTTGATTTTGTTATAAATAAGTCGGGTGATGCTATTCTTGCTTAAAATAAGCCGAATGTCCCTCAAAAGGACGTCGGAAGGTTGTTTTTGCAAGAATAGCCACTTTGAGTCGTTTTTAAATAATTTTGGACACAACTTTGAAATATTCCCTCGCGGAAATGTCGAAAGGCTGTATCCGCAAAAATCAAGTTTGAGTCATTACTCAACTTTATAAAATAACCACTTTATCAAATAAGCCATTACATGGCCGGGTTTTTGCTGAAATAGCCATATTTTTGCATTTTTAACTTCCTTAGTCTTGTATTGGCCTGTGTCGGTGCTGAACGATGCCCCATAGGCCCCAGGATAAAAAATTTTGAATTTGCATCTTCTTAAATAAAATTTTGTAAAAAGAGCCACTTTGTCTAAATAAGCCATTACATGGCCAATTTATGAAAAATAGTCTTGTGTTGGTTTATGGTGATGCCGAACGATGCCCCATGAGCCACAGGATAAAAAAAAATTTCAAGTTTATCTTTCTTAAATTAAATTTTTGCAAAAAATAGTCATTTTGTCAAATAAGCCATTTTGTGGCCAATTTTGTAAAAATAGGCATAACTGACACCAAAAATATTCGTAGAAATCTCCTACACAAGTTTGTAGTTGGAGTCGGCTTCTATAATTTTCCTTCAAAGAAAAAAAAATTAAAAAAAAAATCAAAGAAACATCTCTTTATTTCTTGCATTAATTTGCAAGAACTACGCTCGGTCTGATTCATGCGGGGTCATGATACGTAGGCAATCCACATAGGATTCGACCATGTCCATAACCAAAAAGAAAAAAAAATGAAAAATGAAAAAACCACAAAAAGGGAAAAAGAAAAGAAAATAGCAGAAAAAAAAACAAAGGAAATCAATAAGTGGAATACCTTAACGCTAACCCGGTGGTTTCGTTTTGTTGATCCAGAAAGTCGAGGTGGTTGGTTGTGGTAAATTGGAAAGCAAGATCCAAGGAAAATGATAACCGACATCGAAGCTGTTACGAGTGCTCAAGAGACTCAGGGTCAGAAAATTCAATAAGGGTCTACTATGGTTGAGGAAAACGGAGCATTGAAACAACAAATGACCAAAATGTGGGCCGATGGCCAAGGACAGCCTTCTCATGAGTCACAATCTGCTATACAGCAAGAACAGTACCACTCTCCCGAGTACCACTCGTACTCGTTTGACCTTCCTGCAAACGTTGAGAAGCTTACCCGAAAGAATGTACAAGAAGAAATGACCCAAAGATTGAAGAGATTAGAACAACGGCTGAAAAACATGGCAGGTCAAAAGAGTGTTGCCTTCAGATATCTTTGTATGTTCCCCGATGTCCACTTGCCGCCTGGTTTCAAGGTTCCCAAATTGGAAAAGTATGATGGACGCGGAAACCCCATAGCCCACCTGAAAAGGTATTGCAACCAATTGAGAGGTGTGGGAAGAAAAGAAGAATTGCTTATGGCTTATTTTGGGGAAAGCCTCTTGGGAGTAGCATCGAAATGGTTTTGGGATCAGGACGCATCTGGTTGGCACGTCTGGGGAATGATTTGGCACGAGCCTTTATCAAACAGTTTCAATACAATATTGACGTCACCCCAAACCGCATTTCCCTTTCTAAACCGAAAAAGAAACCAACTGAAAGTTTCAGGGAATATGCCATCAAATGGAGAGAGCAGGGCAGCGAGAGCTAAGCCACCCATGAATGATCACGAGTTGGCCACTGTTTTCCTTCATGCTCAAGAGTCGGATTACTTTCAAAACATGATATCTGCAGTTGGTCACTCCTTTGAAGAAATAATCAAAATGGGAGAAATGGTGGAAGATTGTCTTAAGACAGGCAAAATTATAAGTCAAGCAGCTCTCAAAAATACGGCTCGGGATGTCCAAAGTGAATTCAGTGATGTGAATGGGAGGGATGACGAAATCATGATGACATCAGGGTCGAGAAGAGGTCCTATGAGAACATCTCGAAGGTATATGCAACCTCATCAAGTTTTCCATGACCTTCTTAAGCATTACTACCCGCCTCAGAACCCTCCATACTCTGTTGATCCAGTCCAATATGTTGCTCAATCCTCAAAACACCCAAGAAAGCGAGCCCGAACATCACAAAATCTTTACCAGCCTCCGCAAAATTTTCAAATACCTTATAACCCACATCCAAGCCAGGGGTATGGACATGAACAGAAGTTGAAAGATAATTTTATACCAATAGGAGAGTCATATGCAAGCTTGTTTGAGAAGCTAAAACGACGTGGCATGATTGCACCCATCCCTCCAAATCGGGTGGACCGACGTGCGAGAAGTTTTGACTCATCCAAAAGGTGTGAATACCACTCCAATGCCCCGGGGCACGATGTTGAAAGTTGTCGGGATTTGAAAATAGAGATAGAAAGAATGATTCAGGAAGGAATAATTGCGGTCCAAGGCAGTGGCATCCAGAACATTGCACAGAATCCTTTACTTGCACATAACGGAGCACATTTTGTGGGAATGATGCCCGATGACGTGGGTGATGAAAATCTTCTTGGGAGGTCAACTGAAGTTGAAGATATTGAAACAGAAAGTGATCTTGGCTAGGATGCCATGCTTGTCAATTGGGAAGGCGCTCCGCCTCTTGGAGTTTTGGTGGTATATTTTGGTGTCATCTCTTTTGCCCGGGTTATTTCAGGGTTGTAATCCGGACGTTGTCTTGAGAGTCAAAACCCTTCTATCTTTCCACTTTGCTTTGTTTAGTAATAAATTTGTTTAGTGCTTTCTAGGTTTGTAATTCTAGTCTAGTCTGTTCGATTTGTTGTTCGTCTTGTTGTTTCAACCCATCAGTTTAATACAACTCTTCTGTTTCCCGTTATTTCTAGTCATCCCATTTCTAATCACTTCACAATTCTTCTCATACTGGTTTTAGCAACATGACATGCACATAATTCTAAGCCTGATTTTAAAAGTCAATGAAACAACGTTGAAGATGTAATGATACTCGAAAGAAATAAAAACATATTGGAATACTGTGAAGCCGGAATCAAGTGAATACTGGGGAAAGCGTGACATAAAGAAATGCCTTGGAAATGCATCATCGGTTTAAAGCCAAAGGCAAAAATACCCCAAAGCTAAAGGAACCATTCGTGGTATCGGGATTGTTGCCCAATGGCACTGAGAGTCATCAAGGCAAATATGTGAATCAATCAAAGGTGTTTAACTGTGTAGTTTGTACTTGGTAGGTTTTGAAGATTGGAATGACGAAGGCATTTTATTCGGCTATCCAAACACTTTATCCATTGATATCCCTTTGAGCCATATTACATTTTATTTCATATCCCTCTTTCGGAATCAACAACAAAAATTGAGGATTGAGCGGGGAAATCAAATGGAGAAACAAAAGAAAAAAAAAGAGAGAAGAAAAAAAAAGAAAAGAAAAGAAAAGAAAATAAAAAGAAAAAGAAAAGAAAAAGAAAAATCGGGAGAAGTCAAGATGCAACAATGAATACGGACGTAGTCCGAACTACGTTTGACTTGATCCCGAAAGGGTACGTAGGCAGCCTCACTGAGGTTCAGTCACAATAAAGAAAAATCCAAAAAAAATCCCCCAAGAAGGAAACTGGGGCAGAAGTTATGTTTGTTGAATAAATAAGATTCCGAAAGTTGTAATTTTAACCCACGATGAAATATTTTTGAGCCTTTATATCCTTTTTTCTTACCCCATCCAAAAGCCCGCATTACAGTCGAAAGGAAGACCTTCCGATCAATCTTCAAGAAATGCCGAGTCAAACGAGCTAAGGTGAATCACATCAAGGGCAACACTCGAGTCCACCATGATGAGAGAAATCAAAATGAGAGTGTCTTATCGGTGAAAACCCTCACGGGCACCATAAGGCGACAGTGAGATGAGAGAAAAGAGAAAATGAGAGAGGCTTGATGGTGAAAACCCTATGGGCACTACAAGTCGACTAAGGATCAAATCAAAGAAATGAAGTGTTGTAGACCGGTTTCACGGCAGAACTTGCAACAAGAGTTGAACATCAGATTTGCTACACAAAGAAGGCTGAAGTGCATGTTAAGGTCGCTAGAGTCGGTATTCACATCCGCTAGGTCATTCTTCCGTAGGTTTCTTGTTAGGAATTATGTTTTCCTTTCTTTCTATTCTTCATACCTTGTTTTATCCTCCCTCTTATTGAGTTTGTCTGGTCATAACAAGTATAGAAATGATTCCAAAATTTGCCACCAAGCTTTCCAATTGCACAAGATGGGATTTGGCCAACACGACAATTGTCGTAAGTAAGGAAAAGGCAAGGCCAGTGCTTTAAGCCAAAAGAGCAACATGTGCAATGGAGCGGGCAATAATAAAAATGTTTGGGGTGCGTACAAGACGCAAAGGTCGGGAAAGTGCCAATTCGAAAAATATAACAAATGGAAATAGGGGAATGTATTCTGATAAAGGAAAGAGCCAGTCAAGAAACACCCCAAAGTTGTCCAATGAAATCATTGAAGAAATCGTAGACTTCAAGATCAGAATTGTGGGATCCGTCAAGAATGGAAGAACATACATGCCCAAAGAGAGGCGGATTTTGAACAAAGAAGAAGTGAAAATGGATAGTCGGTGAACAGGCCAAGCATTCAAGAGGAAAGTTCAAGACCACAACCAACCACCGCATTTTTAAACTGACAGAGTTTTCTTTGCTTTGAAACAGGAGCAAAAGATATTGTCAAACTGGGGCAAGAAAAATTTTCTGTCATCGGATAATCATCCGAAGAGCATGAAGGTGAATACAATTGTTTTTGAAGATGAACAAGGCAAGTTGAAAGGTAAAGGAAACAACTGTTAGAGAATGATATGATCTTAGTCTGTTGAAACTTTCTCCTAAGACAAAAGTCTTAGTCCTGATGAATTTTTCACCTAAGATGAAGTGGATAAAATCTTAGTCTGTTGAATCTTTCTCCCAAGATAAAAGTCTTGGTCTGATGAATTTTTTCACCTAATATAAAGAGATATTGCAATGTGAAAACAAGAGGAAAGCAGAAGCCAATGATAGTAGAAGTTGGAAAAGAAAGGAAGGGCAAAAGCCGAAAAAGAAAGGACAGATTATTGAAATTGAAAGACTTAAGAAAGTCTGAATTGCAAATGGACCCAGTCTGATGAGTTATCTCCTGGAGTCATAAACTCAGTCCGATGGATAATCCTCCCGAGACCATGCAAATGAATAGACCCAGTCCGAAGAGTTATCTCCTGGAGTCATAAACTCAGTCTGATGGATAATCTGATGAATTTTGGACATAGTCCAGTGAAAGAATCTTAGTCTGCTGAATCTTTCTCCCAAGATAAAAGTCTTGGTCTGATGAATTTTTCACCTAAGATAAAGAGATAATGAAATGTGAAAACAAAAGGAAGGCCGAAGTCAATGAAAGAAGAAGTTGGAAAAGGAAATGAAGGCATAATTTGAAACGAAAAGGAAAGGCATAATTTGAAAGGTAAAATCAGAAGTTGGAAAAGAAAGTTGGAAAAGAAAGAAAGGTAAGAAGTTGAAAAGAAAGAAAAGTTTGTTGAATTTGAAAGGCTTAAGAAAGTCTGAATTGCAAATGGACCCAGTCTGATGAATTATCTCCTGGAGTCATAAACTCAGTCCGATGGATAATCCTCCCGAGATTACATTGAAATGGACATAGTCCAGTGAGATACAATCTTAGTCTGTTGAAACTTTCTCCCAAGATAAAAGTCTTGGTCTGATGAATTTTTGACCTAAGATAAGAGGATAAAATCTTAGTCTGTTGAATCTTTCTCCCAAGATAAAAGTCTTGGTCCGATGAATTTTTCACCTAAGATAAAGAGATAATGCAATGTGAAAACAAAAGGAAGGCAGAAGCCAATGAAAGCAGAAGTTGGAAAAGAAAGAAAGGGCAAAAGCCGAAAAAGAAAGGAAAGATTGTTGAAATTGAAAGACTTAAGAAAGTCTCATCACTTTAAAGTGAATGTGACCCATGTGGAAAAATAGAAAACACAAAAAAAAGAAAGTTCGCCAATAAGTGGAGAAATTCACGGGCAAGAGATAATTGGTAAAAGAAAATACCAAAAAGAGGAAGGTAGCATCCTTTAAAATCCACTCCCCAGTTTTCAGGCTGCGGGAATATTTTTCTGCATCGCATTGCACGTTTAATTTCTGTTAGGTGCCCACCTACGAATACGGGAATACTTTTCTGCATCTCATTGCACGTTTAATTTCTGTTAGGTGCCCACCTTCAAATACGGGAATATTTTTCTGCATCTCATTGCACGTTTAATTTCTGTTAGGTGCCCACCTTCGAATACGGGAATACTTTTCTGCATTGCATTGCATTGCACGTTTAATTTCTGTTAGGTGCCCACCTTCGAATACGGGAATACTTTTCTGCATCGCATTGCAATGCGTAATTTCTGTTAGGTGCCCACCTTCAAATACGGGAATACTTTTCTGCATCGCATTGCACGTTTAATTTCTGCTAGGTGCCCACCTTCAAATACGGGAATACTTTTCTGCATCACATTGCACGTTTAATTTATGTTAGGTGCCCACCTTCAAAAACAGGAATACTTTTCTGCATCGCATTGCACGTTTAAAATTCTGTTAGGCGCCCACCTTCAAACACGGGAATACATTTATGCAAGTTACGGTTTATATAGCTAAAAGCCCATACTGGGGCAGAAAAAGAAAAAAAGGGGAAAAGTTTGTTGTCTTTGTTTTGTTTTGAGCAGACTTCAGCTCGAGGACAAGAAGTATCATTGAAAAAAAAAAAGGAAAGCAAGAAAAGAAAATCAACAAAAAAGAGAGTCGGCATCAAAGAAAATCAACAAAAAAGAGAGTCGGCATCACAGAAAATCAAGAAAAAGAGAAGAATAATTTTCAAGCATGAGCAACTAGGAGCCCACATGAAATCATGGGCACTATATGTCCGGACTTGATCCAAAAACTGAAGAAGATTGAACCAACACCTACAGCTAACAAGCATCAAGATTCAGATCGGGGTCCGCATGAAGCACCAACCAACTCAAGATCAAGCTTCGGAAGACTCATAGATAGGAATTTTGTAACTCGTAGCTGATAGGTTTACTTAGTCTTTCTCAATTTTGATGTAATAACGGGACAGCGGACCGGAGCCTCGGACGGAACCTCGACTCTCAACCTCGATACTCCATCACTCCCGAACTACACTGACCTGATTCCTGTTTAGCCCAGGATATGTAGGCAACCTCAGAAGCAGGGTGCGGTCAAAGCTTTTCAAAATGCTTCACAACGGAATACTATAACGGGTAAAAATCGTTCATAGTTGCTCACTTATCTTTGCACGGAAACTCTTCGTGTTCCCGAGCAAAGAGGGGCAGTTGTGAGCACGTGATTTTTACCCTATATATGAGTTATTCCCATAAAATCCAAAATAAACAATTTTTCTTTATTTTTTACAATTTTGCGTATTAATTAGTTGCATAAAAATTCATATAAAAAAATACCAAAAATATGCATTTGCATTTAGGAATTTAATTTCACATTTTTTAGTATCAATTTGTTTTAGAACAAAATGTAAAGAAAAAATAAAAAAAATAGCATGTTTGTATTAATTGGAAATTACTACAAAATAGTTATTAAATAGTTTTAGACTTTAATTAGATTAATTGTTAGTTTGATCTCTCAATTTTATAAAATCAAGAAAAATACAAAAAGATATTTAAAATACAAAATAAAATAAAATACATGATAAAAAGGCTGAAATTTAGAATCAGCTAGCCCAAAAGACAATTGGCCCAACTAAAATCCCACAACCCAGGCCCAAATAGCACTACCCGAGCCCAATCCATTCTCTTTGTTAATATCGGAAGCTTCTTCATCAGATAGAGACACGAAAATACCGTGTCTCTACCATACCTCCATGGAAGCCAAGCTGAAGGTTATTTAACAAGAGAGATTTTTCGGCGAAGGAGGGGGAGATTGAGAGAAGATTTGGAGAGGACGGGAGAAATCGCTAAGTTCAGAGAAAGAGCTAGGGTTTTAGTTTCGATTGAGCGACCTTCTTCCTTTCCGATTTCAATTGTGTAATATTGTTTCTGTCCGATTTCAAAGCTGTATCTCATTTGGATTCTGGAACTTGAAGTTGAGTTGTCGTTGAATCTCCTACTGTTATTTTAGCTTCAACAGGTCTATTTCGTTTCCCTGTTATACGATTTTAATTGAATTGAATCCTCTACTACTACTTGTATTCTGTTTCAATTCATGTTTGAATGTAAATTTTTTTTTTACAATTTGTTTTTGTGTGGTTCTATTGGACGATTCTTCTCAACGATTGATTCTTTTCATCCGAACTGTTCATATGATATATATACAGATTTGTTTTGTTTAGGTGATTGCTCTGTTTTGTCGTTCTACTCGATTCTTGATTTAGATTGTTATTTTAATTTTATCTTAGTTCATCAATATTAAGGAAAACACTACAGTTGATATTTAGATTCGATTTTGGAATTCAAACATGAGTTACATTGAAGTTGTTCTTATAGCTCGGTTTTTGCCAAACTGGATTTGAGTTGAGACAAATTATTTTCGATTGTTAGAGAGCTGTTATTGAGTTTTGATCCGAGATCATGGTTCAACTTTGACGATTTGTTTGAAGCTATGTTGATCTCTGAATGTATCTATGGTTCTATATTAGTTAATTTAATTGCAGCGATTAGATTAATTAGAAACTATTGCTCTGTTTGTGTAAGTTTCTGAGCCTATTTCTGTCCTCTTAAGAGTAATGTACAAGATTTGATAAACACTGCTTTCTTGACATTTATTTGATCTTGTTCTGACGCTGCTCCGCACGTAGTAGTAAACATAGAATTGCAAACTTCTAATTGCCTGAACCTGAAATGCAATAGCACCTTATAGTTGATAAGTATTGGAGAATTCGCACACTACACTGACTGAATTATCAATTTAAGAGGAAAGGGCCTGGTGTCGAACCTGGCTGGTAATTTGATCTGCCAAGAAGAAATCTGGTAGAGTAACCTACAAAATGATGTTACATGGACTGTTATTGATTGTTAGCTATATATAGTTTGGTGATTTGCTTAGTGCCAGGAAATTGTTTGATAATGTGCCTGGCAAAGATGTGGTATCTTTTACTATTATAATTGATGGTTATTCTAAGGGTGGTAAGGACGGTACCAACATGTTGGAGACCGTTGAGTCGATATGTCTCTATGAGCAAGGATGAAGATGATGTTTTTGTGCGAGGTGAAAATGATGTGCTTTTATGGTGTAGAGACCTTGAGAAACATTCATGTGGGGAGTTTTCTTTTGTTGTAGTCCAAGCTAATTCAGTACTTGAAGATGATAGCCAAGTTGATATTGGTCGTGAAGCTACTTTTGTTGGGATTTATGATGGTCATGGTGGCCCTGAGGCTTCAAGATTTGTCCGTGATCACCTTTTCCTGCATTTAATAAGGCTTGCCCGAGGAAAATGAAACAATAGATGAAATAAGTAGAACATATAGTCGGGTTAGGATTGGCCTTTAATAAAAGTGAGATGAGCCTCGCCGCACAAAATATACAATTGCGGGGCCCTCAATTAATTGTAATGAAAACCTTAGACTTGGAAGGACCGTTTAGTGAATTTCACGGTCCTTTCCCAAAGTTAAATAACACGATAGACTCTTTAGGCACGACTTTAATAAAATACTTTCTTAATTACGGGTGCGCCTTTATGTGACCCAAATCTTACTCTTGGCGAAACTGAAATACATTAAAGTCACAGGCGTACTGGTTGCGGTGTGACTCGAAATGTATTTTCGTGACGTCACAATTCTCCTAAATTAAAAAGTGGAACTTAAAAGCGCCTAATTAAAATATATAGTTAAATCAGATAAAAGCAAAAAATTGCAGTTGAGCGACCGTGCTAAAACCATGGAATCCGGGAGTGCCTAACACCTTCTCCCGGGTTAACAGAATTCCTTATCCAGGTTTCTAGTTTCGCAGACTGTATTACAGAGTCATAAATTTCCTCGGTTCAGGATTAAACCGGTGACTTGGGACACCATTATTTTCCCAAGTGGCGACTCTGAAAAATTAAATAAATTGATCCCGTTCCGACTGTCCTTTAAGTGGAAAAACTCCTTCACTGATTATTATTATATCCCTTCTCGGGGTGTAGTATTAAACAATGGCACTTTTACATTTTTTACGCTAAGTGCATGTGGTAAAAAAAGGGAGGTGTGACAACGGTCATACTAGACGCCAGTGTATGGATGCTCGTCACCACAGCCCATACACCGTACTCGATCACATAACACATAGCACATAATCCTATTCCCTTAAGCTAGGATAGAACAAACCATTACCTCGAATGTTTATGAACAATTCAATCCGTGGAAATGTCTTTTTCTTTCAAATTTGGCTCCAATCCAATTGTATCTATACACAATTGATTTAATATCATCAATACTACTCAACAAACTAATTCTTAAGACCAAATACAACTTTTATAACATTCTGCCCGGAATAGTGAATTTTAACCCCGGGCCCACATGGTCGGAACTCGGGGTTAGGACCAAAATCCGGTTACCCATCCCCCCACGAGTTCATGTATATGATTTGTTTCAAAATCGGACCTCAATTCGAGGTCCAATTTCCCAATTTATGAAAAACCCTATATTCTAACAAAAAGAAATTGTACCATGAAAACCTTTGATTTCTAATGAAAAACATGTTTAATGATGTTAGGAATTGAAAGAATTAAGTAAAAAGTGACTTACAATTGTTTTGATGAAGAATGAATCCGTGAAGAATCGCAAATGGGTGTTTTTGTTTTGTAAAAAGTGAAGAAATGGACTGAAAATCGTGTTTTACAGGTCTCTGTATTCGCATTTGCGAACCCCGACCAATTTCTGGAGTTTGAAAAATAAGCTAAGGCTGGGAAGTTCGCATTTGCGAACATTTGTTCGCATTTGCGAACACCGGCAGACAAAAGGGATGTTCGCATTTGCGAACTAATGTTCGCATTTGCGAACTAATGTTCGCATTTGCGAACACATGCTGTATAAGGCTCGCATTTGCGAACCATGCAGTATAGGGAATGTTCGCATTTGAGAACTTTTGTTCGCATTTGCGAACATAGGCAGGCCCTGGGGACTTTCGCATTTGCGAACAATTGTTCGCATTTGCGAACAAGGCTGGGCATGAGAGGTTTCGCATTTGCGATTAGGGTTCGCATTTGCGAGCCCTGCCTTGTACTGCCCCCTTCGCAATTGCGAGAAATACTTCGCAATTGCGAAGCCAACAGCTGGGTGAAAAACCAGCAGTGCAAAAATTCAGAATTTCATCCAACGGCCTATCAAATCTTTACCCGATCCCCTCGGGCTCCAAACCAAACATGTACACAACCTCAAAAACACATTATGAACTTGTTCGTGCGATCACATCGCCAATATCACATCGTTTTCATCAAATCAAGCCTCAAATTCATGATTTTCATACTTTTGGTTTTCAAAACTTCCTAACTTGGAACTCAAGGTCCAAAACATCTCAAACGACATCCGAATGTCACCAAACTTTACAGAAATCACATATATAATATTTAAGACTTGTACCGGGCGTCGGAACCAAAATACGAGCCCGATACCAAGGTCAATTAATTCATTTCCTTTAACAATTACATCAAAAACAATTTCATAGAAAAATTCATAACTTAGGCTCTAGGCCTCGAATTCGACTCCGGACGCATGTCCAAGTCCCATATTTTCCTACGGACCTCTCGGGACCATCCAATCTCGGGTCCGGATCCGTTTACCAAAAATGTTGACCGAAGTCAACCATATCAATATTAATATCATTTTTATCCAAATTTCTCATAGAATTCATATTTTCTATCACAAAATCTTTCCGGCTACATGCTCGGATTATGCACGTAAATCGAGACAACATAGAATGAGGTTTTCGAGGCCTCGAAGCTCGAAATGATTAATAAAATAAGTGATGACCCTTTGGGTCGTCACAATCTCCACCTCTAAAACAACCGTTCGTCCTCGAACGGACAAAAGAAAGAAGTACCTGAGTCAGGAAACAAGTGTGGGTAGCGGCTCCGCATATCAGACTCGGACTCCCAGGTCGATGCCTCAGGAGGCTGAACTCTCCACTGAACACGCACAGAAGGATAACTTTTTGACCTCAACTGTCGAACCTGCCGTCTAGAATGGCCACCGGCTCCTCCTCGTAAGATAGATCATTGTCCAATTGGACAGTACTGAAGTCTAACACATGTGTGGGATCGTCGTGGTATCTCCGAAGCATAGATACGTGAAAAACCGGATGCACGGCTGATAAGCTAGGCGGCAAAGCTAATCTGTAAGCCACCCCTCCCACTCTGTCTAGAATCTCAAATGGACCAATATACCTAGGGCTGAGCTTGCCCTTCTTCCCGAACCTCATCACGCCCTTCATAGGTGACACTCTGAGCAATACTTGCTCGCCAACCATGAAATCTACATCTCGAACCTTACGATCCGCATAAGTCTTCTACCTGGACTGAGCCGAACGCAATCTCTCCTGAATAGTCTTGACCTTATTCAAGGCCTCCTGAACTAAGTCTGTACCTAACAACCGAGCCTCTCCCGGTTCAAACCATCCAACTGGTGATCGACATCGCCTACCATACAACGCCTCATACGGAGCCATCCGGATGCTAGACTGGTAACTGTTATTGTAGGCGAACTCTGCTAATGGCAGAAACTGGTCCCACGAGCCTCCGAAATCAATAACACAGGCTCGAAGCATGTCCTCTAGAATCTGAATAGTCCTTTCGGACTGGCCATCCGTCTGAGGATGAAATGGTGTACTCAACTGAACCTGGGTGCCTAACTCCTGCTGGACCGCTCTCTAGAACCGCGAGGTAAACTGCGTTCCCCGATCAGAGATAATAGATACTGGCACCCCATGGAGACGAACAATCTCCCTAATGTAAACCTCCGCTAACCTCGTCCGACGAGTAGGAAACAGATACTGGAATAAATTGTGTTGACTTGGTCAGCCTATCAACAATGACCCAAATAGCATCAAATTTCCTCCGAGGCAAAGGAAGTCGAGTAACGAAGTCCATAGTGATCCGCTCCCATTTCCACTCGGGAATTTCAATCTTCTGGAATACACCACCAGGTCTCTGGTGCTCATATTTCACCTGCTGACAATTTAGACACCGAGCGACATACGCAACGATATTTTTCTTCATTCTGCGCCACCAATAGTGTTGCCGTAAGTCCTGGTACATCTTCGCGGCGCCTGGGTGAATAGAATACCGTGAACTGTGGGCCTCTGCTAAGATCAACTCTCGAATTCCTTCGACATTGTACACACAAACTCGACCCTGCAATTTCAATACCCCATCATCATCTAGATTACCTGTGTGGCACCTCCCCGCTGTACTGCATCTCTCAACTCACGCAAATGAGGATCATCAAATTTCCTCTCACGGATACGCTCTAATAAAGAAGAACGAGCGACCGTGCAGGCTAACACCCTGCTAGGTTCAGAAATGTCTAATCTCACGAACCGGTTGGCTAAGGCCTGGACATCTAGAGCTAATGGTCTCTGACTGACCGGAATGTATGCAAGACTACCCATGCTGGCATACTTTCTACTCAAAGCATCGGCCACCACATTGGCCTTACCTGGGTGATATAATATAGTAACATCATAGTCTTTTAGCAACTCTAACCATCTCCGCTGTCGTAGATTCAACTCCTTCTGTTTGAACAAGTACCGTAGGCTTTTGTGATCGGTGTACACCTCACATGTCACACCATATAGATAATGCCTCCAGATCTTTAAGGCATGAACCACTGCTGCTAACTCAAGATCATGAACTGGATAATTCTTCTCATGTATC
>JASVEL010009809.1:0-26659 GCA_032618575.1 Nicotiana noctiflora
CATGCTCGAAGCATGTCCTCGAGAATCCGAATAGTCCTCTCGGACTCGGCCATCCGTCCGAGGATGAAATGCCGTACTCAACCGAACCTTGAGTGCCTAACTCCCGCCGGACCGCTCTCCAGGAACCGCGAGGTAAACCGCGTACCCCGATCGGAGATAATAGATACCGGCACCCCACGGAGACGAACAATCTCCCTAATGTAAACCTCCGCTAACCTCTCCGACGAGTAGGAGACGGATACTGGAATAAAGTGTGCTGATTTGGTCAGTCTATCAACAATGACCCAAATAGCATCAAATTTCCTCCGAGTCAAAGGAAGTCCAGGAACGAAGTCCATAGTGATCCGCTCCCATTTCCACTCGGGAATTTCAATCCTCTGGAATACACCACCAGGTCTCTGGTGCTCATATTTCACCTGCTGACAATTTAGACACCGAGCGACATACGCAACGATATCTTTCTTCATTCTGCGCCACCAATAGTGTTGCCGTAAGTCCTGGTACATCTTCGCGGCGCCTGGGTGAATAGAATACCGTGAACTGTAGGCCTTTGCTAAGATCAACTCTCGAATCCCTTTGACATTGGGCACACAAACTCAACCCCTGCAATTTCAATACCCCATCATCATCTAGGTTTACCTGTGTGGAACCTCCCCGCTGTACTGTATCTCTCAACTCACGTAAATGAGGATCATCAAATTGCCTCTCACGGATACGCTCTAATAAGGAAGAACGAGCGACCGTGCGGGCTAACACTCTGCTAGGCTCAAAAATGTCTAGTCTCACGAACCGGTTGGCTAAGTCCTGGACATCTAAAGCTAATGGTCTCTGATTGACCGGAATATATGCAAGACTACCCATGCTGGCATACTTTCTACTCAATGCATCCGCCACCACATTGGCCTTACCTGGGTGATATAATATAGTAACATCATAGTCTTTTAGCAACTCTAACCATCTCCGCTGTCGTAGATTCAACTCCTTTTGCTTGAACAAGTACTGTAGGCTTTTGTGATCAGTGTACACCTCACATGTCACACCATATAGATAATGCCTCCAGATCTTTAAGGCATGAACCACTGCTGCTAACTCAAGATCATGAACCGGATAATTCTTCTCATGTATCTTTAATTGCCTCGAAGCATAAGCGATAACCTTACCATCCTGCATCAATACCGCTCCAAGCCCTGTACGAGATGCGTCACAATAAACTGTATAAGGCCCTGCACCTATAGGTAGTATCAACACTGGTGCGGTGGTCAAGGCTGTCTTGAGCTTCTGAAAGCTCGCCTCACACTCCTCCGACCACCGAAACTGAACACCCTTCTGGGTCAACCTGGTCATCGGGGCTGCAATAGAAGAAAACCCCTCTACAAAACGACGGTAGTAACCTGCCAATCCCAAGAAACTCCGGATCTCAGTCACTGAAGCTGGTCGAGGCCAATTCTGGATCGCCTCAATCTTCTTTGGTTCCACTTGAATACCTTCCACTGATACAATGTGACCCAAAAATGCTACCGAACTCAACCAGAACTCACATTTCGAAAATTTGGCATATAGCTGATTATCTTTCAGAGTCCGAAGAACCACTCTGAGGTGCTGCTCGTGCTCTTCCTGGCTGCGGGAGTATACCAGGATGTCATCTATGAATACTATCACGAACAGATCTAAGTAAGGCCTGAATACCCGATTCATCAACTCCATGAATGCTGTTGGGGCATTGGTCAGCCCGAAGGACATGACCAAGAACTCATAATGCCCATATCTAGAGCGAAAGGCCTGTCTTAGGAATGTCAGCCGCCCTGATCTTCAGCTGATGGTAGCCTGACCTCAAGTCTATCTTAGAGAATACCCTCGCTCCCCGGAGCTGGTCAAACAAATCATCAATCCTCGGCAGTGGATATTTATTTTTGATAGTCACCTTGTTTAACCGCCGGTAATCAATACACATCCGCATCGAGCCATCCTTCTTCTTTACAAATAACACAGGTGCTCCCCAGGGGGAAACACTGGGCCTGATAAAGCCCTTCTCAAGAAGATCCTGCAACTGATCTTTCAACTCTTTTAGTTCCGGCGGGGCCATACGATAGGGTGGAATAGAGATGGGCCGAGTACCCGGTGCCAGATCAATACAGAAATCAATATCCCTGTCGGGTGGCATGCCCGGCAGGTCTGAAGGAAAAACCTCAGGAAACTCCCGTGCAATAGGGACTGAATCAATGGAAGGAACTTCTGCGCCGGAATCACGAACATAAGCCAAATAAGCTAGACACCCCTTCTCGACCATACGTCGAGCCTTAACATAAGAAATAACAGTGCGAACGGAGTGGCTTGAGGTACCCTTCCACTCTAATCGGGGTGATTCTGGCAAGGCTAAGGTGACAGCCTTAGCATGACAATCAAGAATAGCATGGTATGGGGACAACCAGTCCATCCCCAATATGACATCAAAATCTACCATATCCAAGAGCAACGGATCAACACGGGTCTCAAGACCCCCAAATATAACTACGCACGAACGATGCACCCGATCGACTACAATAGAGTCACCCACTGGTGTAGCCACATAAACTGGAATATCCAGAGCATAGCTGGGCACGGCCAAATACGGTGCGAAGTAGGAAGACACATAGGAATATGTAGATCCGGGGTCAAATAATACTGAAGCACCTCTGCCACACACAAGAATAGTACCTGTAATCACAGCATCTGATGCCTCTGCCTCTGGCCTGGCTAGTAAAGCATAGAATCGGGGATCCGCACCTCCCTTCTGAGCTGCGTCTCTAGGACGACCATCAACTGGCTGACCTCTACCTCTGGCTGGACGGTCTCCAACTCTACGGTCTCGACCTCCACCTCTATAATCTCTACCCCCGCCTCGCTGGCTGGGCAGGCTGAGGGTCAGCTGGGGCCTAAATCATTGGACGAGGGCCTCGCTGCTGAGAGTTGCCCGCTGCTAGCGGGCAATTCCTGATAAAATGACCTGGGTCACCACAGCCGCAGCAACTCTTAGACTGATAGGGCTGCTGGCCCTGACGACCCGAATGGCCTCCACGAACACTCTGAAGAGGCTGAGCATTAATAGGAAGCTGGTCTGAATGATGCCCACGAGAACCGCGATCACCTGGTCCACCCTGTGAAGCCTGAAGGGCGGAATGAAAAGGCCTGGAGGACTGGCCTCTATCAAAGGATTCTCTGCTACCAGAGGAAGAAGCACCAAACCTACCCGAATGACGAGGCCTCTTATCCGAAGAATAACCGCCTCCCCTAGCAAGAGCCATCTCAACTCTGCGTGCTGCATTGGCTGCCTCCTGAAATGATATGTCACTCCCCACGCCCATAGCCATCCGGAGTCTAATCGGCTGATTAAGCTCTGCGGACCCTCTCCCGCTCCGTGGGAAGTATCACCACCGCATGACGAGCCAAGTCGATAAATCTCATCTCATACTATGTAACTGTCATAGTGCCCTGATGGAGGCGCTCAAACTGCCTCCGAAGTACATCCCTCTGAGTAGCAGGGAGAAACTTCTCCATAAATAGTTCCGCAAACTGGTCCCATGATAAAGCTGGGGACCCTGCCGGTCGAGTCAAGCAATAATCTCTCCACCAAGTCTTGGCGGATCCTGCAAGCCTGAAGGTACAAAAGTCAACTCCGTTTGTCTCCACGATCCCCACAGTCTTGAGAATTTCATGGCAACTGAATAAGAAGTCATGAGGATCCTCTGATGCGGCTCCACTGAATGTAGTGGTAAATAGCTTGGAGAACCGATCAAGCCTCCATAACGGATCAGAAGTCATGGCCGCTCCATCACCGGCATGAGCTGTGGTACATGACTGAGTGGCCACAGCTGGCTGAATTACTGGTGCCTGAGGCTGAGGAGCTACTGGCTCCGGAGTATGAGCAATAGGAGTCTGGGCCCCTCCTCCAGCCCTAGAAGTGAGCCGGGGCAACCGATAATAAACCCGCTCCGGCAATGCTGTCCATGAATCCCGCTATTCTTGACCAAAGCATCCCGGAGATCCGGGGTGATTAAAGCCTCTCCGGGGACCTGAGCTGGGCCCACTGGAGCTGCTGGAACCGGAACCTCCTTGTCAATCTCAATATGAGGCTCCACCTCTGGAGTAGCTGCCTGGGGCCGAGCTCTACCCCTACCACGGCCTCTAATACGGCCTTGGCCCCCGCCCCTCACGGGAGCTGCCTGGGGCTCGGGCTGCTGGTCAGCGGACGAAGAAGCGCGTGTCCTTACCATCCGCGAAAGGACAGAATAGAAATTCAATCAGTAATTGAGGAACAAGTCGCACGACAAGAAAGAACAAATGAGAGACTCTTTCCTAACTCAATAGACTTTGGAGGACAAGTACGGACGTCTCCGTACCTACCTCTCAAACTCTACTAAGCTTGTTCGTGAGTGGTGAGACCTATGTAACCTAGAGCTTTGATACAAACTTGTCACGACCCGGATTTTCCCCCAACATCGGGATCGTGATGGCGCCTACTCGTGGTAGCTAGGCAAGCCACCGTATTCATACTATCCTGTTTTTAACACAATTTTAATTAAATAAATGCGGAATACTTTATCGAAATGGAAATAACAAATCACAAGGTGAAAATCATACCGAAATCCTCTACCCAAGATGTGGAGTCACCAACTCACAAACTACTATGGAATACTACACATAAAAGTCTGAAGGAAATATAACATAATTCTGTTTGTCTCGGAACAAAGAGACTCCAGCTAATAATATAAATAAAGAGAGAGACGCCGGGCCTGCGGACGCCTGCAAGCTACCTCGGTCTCAAATATGATCAACTCCCACGCAATCTACTTACTGCTGCTGCTGCTCCTGATCGTAACCTGGACCTGTGCAAAAACGCACAGAAGTGTAGCATCAGCACAACCGACCCTATGTGCTGGTAAGTGCCTGGCCTATCCCGGCGAAGTAGTGACAAGCCTAGGACCAGACACCTACATAAACCTGTGCAGGTGCAATATATATATATATATGTACATAAACATTTATAAGGAAATACTCTACTCTGCAATAACAATCAATAAACTCATAATGTCCAGATTAATCTAATCCACATAATTAAATCTTACTTTCGTGTATCAATTCTTTATTTTCCTTTTCATATCTCGTGGTAGGCGTACCACCCGCTCCCATCCTGTATCAATAAATATTATCTTGTGGTAGGCATACCATCCGATCTCATTGTATCAATAATTATATCTTATGGTAGGCGTACCACCCGATCCCAATTCTTTAATATATATATTACCACAAATAACAAGAATTAACCAAGTAATAACACAATAAGGAATATTTCAAAGAATTCAACAATTAACAACGGTTAATAAGTTCACAAGGAAAACAAGGTATAATGGAAACACAAGTAGTATCAAGTCAAGAAATGATAAATGGTTGCACGACATCACTCAAATAAAATATAATGGAAAAACAAGTAATATCAAGTCAAGGAATGATAAATGGTTGCACGACATCACTCAAAATAAAATATAATGGAAAAACAAGTAATATCAAGTCAAGGAACGACAATTAGTTGCACGGCATCACCCTTCGTGCTTTTACTCTCATCCTCACATCCATAGTACGGCATGATCCTTCGTACATGGTTCAATAACAGGGCCACGACATGATCCTTCGTGCATAATCAATAATAGGGCACGGCATGATCCTTCGTGCATAATTAATAATAGGGCACGGCATGATCCTTCGTGCATAATCAATAAATAAACATGGCACGGCATTAACCTTCGTTCATAAATAAATAAACATGGCACGGCATCACCCTTCGTGCATTATCACTCTTCCTCACCCAAATAACAATCACAGTTAAGGGCAAAGAGGAAATAGTAATTCATAAACCGTCCCATCAATGGCAATCAATGTTTATCTTCACAACAAGTCCCAATAAGGGAGGACAATAACAATTCATCTGTAATATATCTCAAAATAATTATTTTCCAACGACTCACGGTCATACTAGACGCCAGTGTATGGATGCTCGTCACCACAGCCCATACACCGCACTCGATCACATAACACATAACACATAATCTTATTCCCTCAATCTAGGATAGAACAAACACTTACCTCGAATGCTTATGAACAATTCACTCCGTGGAAATGTCTTTTCTTTCAATTTGGCTCCAATCCAACCGTATCTATACACAATTGATTTAATATCATCAATTCTACTCAACAAACTAATTCCTAATACCAAATACTACTTTTACAACATTCTCTGCCATGAATAGTGAATTTCAACCCCGGGCCCACATGGTCGGAATTCGGGGTTAGGACCAAAATCCGGTTACCCATTCCCCCACGAGTTCATATATATAATTTGTTTCAAAATCGGACCTCAATTCGAGGTCCAATTCCCCAATTTATGAAAAACCCTATTTTCTAACAAAAACAAGAACTTTACCATGAAAATCTTTGATTTCTTATGAAAAACATGTTTAATGATGTTAGGAATTGAAAGAATTAAGTAAAAAGTGACTTACAATCGTTTTGATGAAGAAGAAATCCTTGAAGAATCGCAAATGGGTGTTTTGGTTTTGTAAAATGTGAAGAAATGACTGAAATTCGTGTTTTTCAGGTCTCTGTGTTCGCATTTGCGAACATGGGTTCGCAATTGCGAACCCCGACCAATTTCTGGAGTTTGAAAAATAAGCTAAGGGTGGGAAGTTCGCATTTGCGAACTTTTCTTCGCATTTGCGAAGCCAAGGCAAAATTGGGAAGTTCGCATTTGCGAACTATTGTTCGCAATTGCGAACAACAAGCTAAATATGGGGAGGTTCGCATTTGCGAACTATTGTTCGCATTTGCGAACCCAGGCAGAATAGTGGCCAGTTCGCATTTGCGAACTATAGCTCGCATTTGCGAACACAAGCACAGTAGGGTCAAGTTCGCATTTGCGAACTATTGTTCGCATTTGCGAACTCTGCAGAATAGTGGGGAGTTCGCATTTGCGAACTATTGTTCGCATTTGCGAACTCTGCAGAATAGTGGGGAGTTCGCATTTGCGAACTATTGTTCGCATTTGCGAACTCTGCAGACCAGTTGCAGACAACAACTTCTAACATGAAAAATTGACCTCGTGGCCTATCCAAAGTTCACCCGAGCCCTCGGGGCTCCAAACCAAATATGCACATAACCTCAAAAACACATTATGAACTTGTTCGTGCGATCACATCGCCAATATCACCTCGTTTTCATCAAATCAAGCCTCAAATGCATGATTTTCATACCTTTAGTTTTCAAAACTTTCAAACTTGGGACTTAAGGTCCAAAACCTCTCAAACGACATCCAAATGTCACCAAACTTTACAGAAATCACATATATAATATTTAAGACTTGTACCGGGCGTCGGAACCAAAATACGAGCCCGATACCAAGGTCAATTAATTTATTTCCTTTAATAATTGCATCAAAAATAATTTCACATAAAAATTCATAACTTGGGCTCTAGGCCTCGGAATTCGACTCCGGACGCATGTCCAAGACCCTTATTTTCCTACGGACCTCTCGGGACCATCAAATCTCGGGTCCGGATCCGTTTACCAAAAATGTTGACCGAAGTCAACCATATCAATATTAATATCATTTTTATCCAAATTTCTCATAGAATTCATATTTTCTATCACAAAATCTTTCCAGCTACATGCTCGGATCGTGCACGTAAATCGAGGCAACATAGAATGAGGTTTTCAAGGCCTCCGAAGCTCGAAATGATTAATTAAATAAGTGATGACCCTTTGGGTCGTCACAATGCAAAAGAAAGTACACTTAACCAGGAAGATCCAAGGCGTAGTAAATGTCAAAGAACGTCTACTTCATTTGGACCAGATTTTGTGACTTTCTTATTGGAAAACGAGCCTCAAACATTTAAAGAAGCTATGTCTTCTTCGGAATCATTGTTATGGCAAGAGGCAGTCAATAGTAAAATAGAATCCATATTGAACAACCATACATGGGAATTGGTTGATCTTCCTCCTGGAAATAAACCGTTGGGTTCTAAATGGATCTTTAAGAGGAAAATTAGAGATGATGGCACTATTGATAAATATAAGGCAAGACTTGTGGTCAAAGGGTATAGACAACGAGAAGGTCTTGATTATTTTTATACATACTCTCATGTTACAAGAATTACGTTCATACGAATGTTAGTAGCGTTAGCTGTGGTTTATGGTCTTGAAATTCATCAAATGGATGTTAAGACGGCCTTCTTAAATGGAGAGTTGGAGGAAGAAATATACATGGAACAACCAGAAGGGTTTGTGGTTCCAGGTAAATAAAAGAAAGTCTGTAGACTTGTTATGTCCCTTTACGGATTAAAACAAGCACCCAAATAATGGCATGCGAAATTTGACCAAACAATATTGTCAAATGGGTTTAAGATAAATGAATGTGATAAATGTGTGTACATTAAAAATGTTCCAAATCACTTAGTCATTGTTTGCTTATATGTGGATGATATGCTCATAATGAGTAATGACATTGCCAATATAAATGCTACTAAGTGCATGCTAACTAGCAAGTTTGATATGAAAGACTTGGGAGTTAATGATTTAGTTCTGGGAATTAAGATTCATAAGACTTCTCAAGGTCCGGCGTTGTCACAATCTCATTATATCAAGATATTACTTGAAAAATTCAAGCACTTGGGCTTTAAAGTTGCAAAGACTCCAATTCACGTGAATCTTGCATTAGCAAAGAACAAAGGCCAAAGCATATCACAATTGGATTATGCTCGTGTGTTGGGTTGCTTAATGTACATCATGAACTGTACACGACCAGATATAGCCCGTGCTATAAGTAAATTGAGTCGATATACGAGCAATCCAGGTCAATCTCATTGGATGGCCATGAAACGAGTTATGGCGTACTTAGTACATACCCAGGACTTTGCTTTGCACTACAAAAAAAATCATACGGTCATTGAGGGATACTGTGATGAAAATTGGATCACCGGATCAACTGATTCCAAGTCCACAAGTGGATATGTATTCACAATTGGTGGAGGAGCGATATCTTGGAAGTCGTCCAAACAAATTTGTATTTCCCGCTCTAGAATATATCCTTCAATAAAACCGGTGGAGGAGCTGAATGGCTCCGAAATTTCTTGGAAGATATTCCATTTTGGTCCAAACCCTTGGCACCAATATGCATACACGGTGATAGTCAAGCGACAATTGGAAGGGCTGGGAGCGTTATGTATAATGGTAAATCTCATCATATACGACGAAGACATAAAACCGTTAGACAATTACTCTCTAGAAGAGTTATCACGATTGACTATGTAAAGTCAAGTGATAATGTGGAGGATCCACTTACAAAAGGTCTAACTAGAGATGTAGTTGAGAAATCATCAAGGGGAATGGGACTGTGGCCGAGAACAAGTAATAGTGGAGGTAACTCAACCTAGAAGACTGGAGATCCCAAGATCTAGGTTCAAAGAGATCAAACAAAGTCATTTATGACGGTTCAACATTGTCAAATAAACTTTTGGTCCATTCTCTTGTAAGACAATATTCAGTACCTGTGAGCACGTGATTTTTGCCTCACACGATTTACTCTTAAAAAATTTTAAAATAAAACACTTATGTGTTGTTTGCTATTTTTGTGGATTTTGTGTTACTTTTCTCTTATTGTTTGCGTTTGCGCATCCGTGTTTAAATAAATAAAAAATATATATATATACAAAATATACTGCATTTGTATATGGAATTCAAGTTTGCAATTAAGAGTAATTAAATTTGTTTTACGAAAATAAAAAATAACAAAAATATGTATCTTTTGCATTTTTTGCCATTTAGTGTCCAATTGTGTGATTTTATTTTTTTGGTGCTTTGATTGTGTGTGCGATATTTATTATTAAGAATTAATTTGTATTTGTAAAGATAATTTTTGGTTTTTAATTTAATCTAGTATTTTGATTCTTAAATTAGGAATTAATTTGCAAGAGAAAAGAGAGAAAGAATTGGAAAGAAAAAAAAAGAGAAAATGGACTGGGCTAGTCCAAAGCCGGCCAATACCAGGCCCAAGGAACCCAAGCCCAAAAGAAAACCAACCCGTTAATCCCCTTACCCGCCCGTTTGGTCCAAGGTTAATCACAGCCGTTGGATCCTTGTGATCCAACGGTCCTAATTTAACTACTAATTTAATCCAACCAAAATACCCCAATACCCAAAAAACCGCCCCATTATCATTTTCCCCCTCCCCATCGTCTCTGAGAGAAGACCCCAAACACCCCAAGAACCCTAGCCGCCGCCGGGCTACCCCCACGCCCAAAACCCGGCGGCACGGCGTCGCCGGCCACCAAAACTAAAACCATTTGAACCGCCCTAACTCCCTCTCTCCGAATCCACACTCCGTTAACCTCGAATCACCCTAGGCCGCCTCGAATATCCATTTGAAGATTCAAGCGTTGTGTGAACCTACTCCAATCAAGTCCAAATTCACCCTCTGTCACCCCTTGACCGCCCTCATAGCCAAACGAACATTGGCTCCGTTCGAATCCGGCCGTAACTCGTCAAGCCCCAAAACCAAGGTTCAAGAACCCTAGATTTGAATTAGGGATTTCTCGTTTAAATTCAAAGGAGAATTGAGGTCTAATAGACCTTAATTGGATTGTTTTCATTTGAAAACATTTCAATTAAGGTCCTTTCGACCTCGAACGAACGAAACCCAAGTCGGCCGAGTCTCCGTTTCTTTTGTTTCAAGGTATTTCTTTGAGTTTCTTCTCTATTTTTTGTTTAATTATACTCATTCGCTTTAGTGGTTTTTCGTTTGTTATTGATTTTGTTGTGATTTCATCAATTCTCTATTTTTCTTCATCTCTTGGGACCTTTTATTTGGTCGATTTGTTAGTTGTTATTCTTCGCTGTTTAACGGGTAATTGTGAGTCGAATTCGATTCGTTGTTAATATCGTTAAGTTGTTTGATATTGAAATTATAACATGCTGTCCGAGAATGTGTATTGTCACTGTTTGTCGATTATCGGTTATCGATTGCACATATCGTAATTGTGTAATCGAATGTTGTCAAATACGTGTTCGCGTCGATTAGCGTCGTCGATTAGTTAGCTTCATTTTTTGTTTTTTTTTCTTTTCTCTTCTTTGGCCGAGAACACTGTTTAGTGAATTGTCAATTCTAAAGTTTTGTTTTGTCTATTTGATTACCAATGTTGTTGAATACGGGTTCGCGTCGATTAGCGTCGTCGAACAATTGGTTTGATATTCCCTGGCATTGGCCGAGATTCCCTAATTCACCGTGTTTGCATTTGTTTGAATGTCAATCGCACATATTGTGATTCGACTCAACGAATGTTGTTGTTTAAATTCACGGAATTATTGTTTGAGAATCCCGGGCAGATTGGTTCATGTTTGTTTAAATTGAACTATTCTTTTGTTTGCTTGATTTTGTTGATTGGTTCATGTTTGTTTGAATTGAACTATTCTTTTGTTTGTTTGATTCTTTTGATCTAGTTAGCTACTAAGTTTGGTTATAGCTGGTAGGTTTTGGATAGATTGATAGCTTCAGTAGCTTTAGGAGTTTAACTTAGGAGAATGAAACCTGAAAATTATTCAACTTAAGTGGGCTACCAATGCTAAATATTAATACACCACTTAGTTTAAAATTGCTTAATAAAAAGAGGACTTTGCTGGCTTGGTTTAGTATTTTTGAAAAGGTGAGAAAAGTAGATAACATGGGGGTAGTGATTAGAAGTTAAGATGATGCACATGTTAGGGAATATACAGCTGAAAAAGGTTGAAAAAGGGGAATAATAGGTGCTGGACAGATCTGAAACTGAAAAAAAAAAGGGTTGTTGCTTGGATCTCTAGGCTATAAAACACAATAGACTCACAGATAGAAGAGAACACACAAAACACAACAGAGAGCACACTGTTTTCACACAAAACAGAGAGGGATATACTCTATATACTCTTTGATAATACTCTCTGATTGTCTCTCTGATTGTAAACAACAGTGAACATACACACACACTTTAAAACTCTCTGTTTTGGCTTTAAACCATTCCTGGAACTTCCTGTATCTTTGGTTATGTTCTGATATCTCTGATTGTAAACAACTGTTTCACAGAACACTCTCTGTAAAACAGTGAATACAAACAGACAGTGATATTCTCTGAAAGTACTCTCTGTTTGGCTTTAAACATCCCTGGAACTTCCTGTTATCCTGGGCCATTTGTTTCTTCAAAGCTTTTTTTTGGAATCTGGGTGTCATTGTTGTTCGTTTGACGCTGTTATTGTATTGACTTTGCTTGGTCGTTGCTGGTACTGTTAGTTGTTGTCTGCTGCTGCCAACTCACCTCTCTTTCCTCTTGTTGTAATTCAATCTCCAGGTACACAATTTCGATTTCATTGTTGGTGTAGACTTGAAATTAAGCTGGAAATGAGAATGCCTGTTGGTTTTACGCTTTGGATCACTACCTGTCAACTTCAAAATTAAATTAGATCTTCTACATGTGTGTTCATTAGTTTTGTAAAGCATATTTGTATAACTAGAATCGCTGCATGTTTCAATTTGAATCATGAGTTGTGAAATCAAGCCAACCTCTTAGTTAGAATGTAAATATTTTTTTTTTAATTTTTGATATTATGTTTGAATCACTGTCACGAGTTTGTAGTAACTAAAATTTTAAATAGAGTTTGAGTTAGCTTCATAATAAGTATGCTTTACAAGTTTGTAGTAACAGTGGTTTGTAGTTAAAACTTTAGTGTTAGGACAAAATTTTATTCCCTTTTCGAACAAGTTTGTAGTAACAGTGGTTGGTTTCAAAAAATAAAACCTTAGAGTTAGCTTTGCAATTCGTTAGTTAGTATCAATTGTCCTAATTTTACAAGTCACGCGCAAACGAATTCTCGATCTAATTCGGTAATAGAGTTCAAGATGTATTAAAATCAGGATGTATATACTCATGTCTCGTTAAGAGCTTTTATTTGAACCAAATTCAATCCCGTTAAGAGCTTTTATTTGACCCTAAGTCAACAAGTCATGGAATAAGATATCATTTTGTATATGTTTAAATTAGAAACGACAAAACTATGCATCTTTAGATAAATTGAATTTTTGTTTAGTCTAGAAATCTTTTTTTTAATCGATATAGTTTCAAAGTAATCTGGATATTTTTTTATTATTATTATTTACCTATCTGTCAAAGTCCGAGTCCATATTGTAATTAGTCTTTCTTTTGGTATGGTTTCAAATTAATAGAGCGATTTAAAGTTTAATCAGAGCATATAATTTATAAGCATGTATAAAATCAGGAATTTTTAGCCATTTATAATAATTGAAGCGACCGTGCTAGAACCACGGGATCCGGGGGTGCCTAACACCTTCCCTCGGGTCAACAGAATTCCTTACTTAGAATTTCTGGTTCGCAGACTTCATTTGGAAAGTCGTAAATTTCCTCGATTCGGGATTTAAATAAATCGGTGACTTGGGACACCTTAATTTATTCCAAGTGGCGACTTTAAAATAAATAAAATAATCCCGTTTCGAATATTGTCACTTAAATTGGAAAAAACTCCTTTATGTACTCCCTCGAAAGAGGGCGCGCCAAAAGGAGGTGTGACAGTACCAAGGATAAAGCATTAAGGCTTTTTAATGATGTTTAAATTTGATACGGGGTATATCAAATAGTGTATCTACGGGATGACACATTTAGGAATCACCTATGTAAGTGTGAAGTGTTAGCCGCTTCAAAGAGAATTTTGTAAGGCCAGTTCTCTATGCACTTATGAAACCAGGCGGTGTTCATGGCTGAAACGAACACAACAATGAGAACTAAAGACGGTTAAGGGTTGGTTGTGTGACTTGTGGTTGTGTAGGTATACACCAAAGTTCGATGGTTCAAAGATATCAAATCTACCGATTGATCGAGTATATCCGACATAAGTTCACTACGGAAAGTTCAAAGGGAAACCTACTTATCCAGATGCAATTAATCCTTACTTGCGAATGACACTATTTTTCATGCATACTTCCGTGATATAGCCATTCCCCATTCATGTGGGGGATTGTTGGGTTTAATATTTAATTAATATATTAAATATTTAAAAGAGGGTGAATGGTAAATGGAAGGAAATAAAATTTTGAGTTAAATTTTAAGTTCCCCTTCCTTGGTAAATGGGCATTGTCTCATATTGGAAGAGGAAGAAGTTTTTTTTATGGGTGTATAAGCAATTGATCTTCTTCTAGCTCTTAAAGAGTTGAGAAGACAGCAAGCCTTGCGCCGTCGTCGTCGTCGCTCGCTCGGCTCGGCTCGGCTCGGCTTCGGCTTCGGCTATGGCTACGGCTACGGCTTCGGATTCGGATTCGGATTCGGATTCGGATTCGGATTCGGATTTGGATTTGGATTTGGATTTGGATTTGGATTTGGATTTCGTCAAATGATTGATCGATTGATTAATTTTTTGGACCAAATTTATTTGTTAATAGTAAAATATTAACAGAAATGTTATTAAAATATTTATTTTAATAACAAAATATTAATATTAAATAAATATTAATATTAAATCCAAATTTCAGTTTTTCTGTTTTTGTAACAGAAACTTAACTACTCATCAATTTTTTTTCTTTATATTCCCTCTTTATTATTGAGTAAATAGTCATTTATGTAATGGCATTTATGTTGTGGCAGTTTTGTAGAAACAACCATTCTAAAGAGACTCTTCAGATTTTAGCCCAACTTTTGGCTATAAATATAAAACTATTCTGCTTAGAATTTCACTACGAATTTTCTGAGTTTCTCTTCCTTTCTTCTGCATACTTTTAGCATCAAACAAAGCAAAAAGTAAGTGTGATTTGCTACCGAACTTTGTGTTCGCTGAAACACTGGGGTTTAAAGTACCACTACACGAGTGTGTAATTCGTTCTATCATGTGAGGAAATAATCCATAACCTTGGGTACAAGGAGGGGATTAAATTCCTTAAGGAAACACTGTGAATTAAGTGGGCTCGAATTGGTTTCTTCATTTCTGTTTATGCTTATTCTTATTGTATTTATTTATATTTCCAGAATTATTTTACAAATACAGTGTCATAATAATTTGTAGTGATTAGTTCTTGCTATTAGCATAAAAAATCCAACGGAACAAAAAAGAAGTACCACTCTCTTTTTGCTTTCAAACATTCACTTTTACGAGTCGAAAGGAGCCTTGAACAACCGTAAAATTATTTTCGTATCAATAAAAGGTTATAAGTTCGAGCCATAAATGTAATTATTGTATTAGAGTAAACTAATTACACCAAACCCCTTGACGTACAATTCTTCCCCAATTTCCTCTTAAATACGGAATATCTTGTATATCAAACCGTCTTAATTCACCAAACCAAATCTTCATCACATAATTTATTGTTTAGCTAATTCAAGTGTAAACAAATGGAATTGCTTGTAAACGGATGTAATAAATGAAGTTGTGGAATATTTGTGCCAAAACTAAAAGAATCCTTTCCCCACGCCACCTCAAACGAATATATGTATGTACTTTATTAAAGATAAGAAGGTAACATATCAACTTTGATGGCAACTGGCTTCCAAAAGATTCATCAGCCGAAAAGTGTTCAACTTGCATCACTCGTCCAAATTGAAAAGATGGATAATTTTCTAAGAAAAATTAAAAAGAAAATATTATGGTTTATTATATCGGTGTTGCAAAGTACCGGTATGGGTGTATATAACCTTGGGATCTACACTACAAGAAAAAACGTTTTTAAGGACAAGAAAAATGGTCCCTAAAGGTCTGGTTCTGGTCCTTAAATGTCATTAACGACCGTAAACACCTGATCGCCGCTAAAGCTTAATAACAACGATGTTACATATCTGGTCCCTAAAATGTTTTGCGACAAGTTAATTCTGGTCCTTAAAGTTCTTTTGGGAAGCAGATTTTTAGTCCCTAAACATGTTATATCTTCAAAATTGCATCTTGAAAGCCATCAAACCCTATAAAACATACAAAATAATTTGTCTTTAGAAGAACTATAAAGCTCGACTACAAAAATTGGTTAAACAATTTTACCTTTAATACAATTCTAACAATGGCTTAACCACTCCCCCCAATAAAGTTCATATTCATCAAATGTAAGTATATACTTCAAAAATCAAACATCAACGTGCAAAGGGGCTGCAATAATACAAAGAATAATGATCAGGAAACACACAAATATATAAGTGGCTTTTATATATAATTCTAGAGCAATAACTCATTTGAGTAATCAAAATCAACACGATAATCAAAACTAAACAGATTCTAATAGATTTTGATATGAAAAATTACCACATTCTATTTGCGGAGAATACTTGTGGTTCCTAAGTTGTAGAGTCGTTCACCATCCTTCATGTCACGGGGCGTTTTTGATCAACAAGAAATCACACCCGTGAGGCAGTCAAGTCCGCTGCTTGACTCAACCTTTCCTTTACAGCCCTTGGCCAATTTTCACACGGCAACAAGTTTGGCTCAAACAAAACTTAGGCAACCAAAACGGGAAATTAAAAACACGAGCATATACGGGAACAATTTCCCAACCTTTGCATTAATATTGAAAATATACAAAGGACCCTCACTTTTGGCAAGAACACAAGTCGTTCTTGGCCAACACTAAGACCTGCCCTTGCCCAGCCTTAGCCCCTTATGAAACACTAGAAACCCTCATGTTTCTCTCTTATTTCCCACTATAATTTCCCACACGAAATTATACTTCACATCTTCCTAAGTCACAAAGGCCCTATTTATAACATATAGGCAGCCTTAAGACTTGGCAGCACATGACACACATTGCCTACAGCTTTTACACTTGTCCGACTAAGATTAAATCTTGTTCCTAACTTGTAGTTGACATCCCCAACTACGTAGGCCACAATAATCACGAAATGATACATCATACAAGCATTATCTAGTCATGGCAGATCATGGCCTAAAAACAAGGTAACTGCCAACCGCTTCCATGTGCATTGCATGTGCTTCCCTCACTTGGCCAGCTGAATTTCGCGCAAGGCATGCTCTCTGCCATGCCTTAGCTCGCTTGGACATTTCTCTCCACCAATGTCTTGCCCGCAACCCGCTACCACAGTTTTCCCGCACACGCCCGGCGCCGCTGCCGCCCAAGCACTGCCTTGGCCCTGTTCCTCCCTTGTTTGTGCCAACCTTCATTTCCCTTGTTCCATTGCTTATATTTTCCTTCACATAGCCTTGCCTTGGATATTGAAATCCATAACCATCATTCCGCATTCTCGCTTTGACTTATCTTAGCCTACACTTAGTTGCCGCAACCCAAATGTGCCATCAGACTGGTTTTTGGCGCGTATGCCGTGTCATGCCGCCCAACTTCAACCATGCTACCTTCTCAAGTGTTTGCCAACCACGCCTTGCCCATGCCAAGGTCTTGGCCAATACTTGTTCATAACAGCCTGTTGCCCACATGATCGTTCCGCCCCGCACGTAGGCCAATGGCAAGGCCATCACGCCCAAATCCTTGCCACAACCGCACCACGCCTGATATTCAAAGTCGGGGTCCTAACAAACCACCCACACCCTTTGAAATTGATGCTTCGTCGAGCCAACTCAATTAATCAACCCCAAAGGGTTGTTGACAAACACCATACCAGGTGCTCCCTTCACATCTGCCACTAGGGCATTTACTTCCGCCACTTTTTCCTATTTCTCCACAGCAAGCATCGCATTTACCCTAGCCTGCACCGGACAGTCCTTCTTCAAGTGCGGTACACCACATGTGTAACTGCCTTTGAATTTGTTGTTCCTTTCCTTGCACTTGTGAATTTCATGTCTCACATTTTTGGCAAGTTCTTCATCTTCAGAAGCTTGGCCCTTCCAGTTTCTCTTCCATTCCCTTGCTTTGTCCTTTCAATCTGACTTCGAATGCAAAGATTAAGTAGGTTCATCACCTATATTCAGGTCCGCCAATGCATCTGCGGCTGCAATGGCAGTCGAGATGCTTTGCACATTCTGCCTCCTCAACTCCAATTGTGCCCAGCCCTTTAAGCTACTCATGAAGTAATGCGGCTTATCTTCTTCTGTCATATTACTTACATTCAGCATCAATGATGAAAATTCCTTGACATACTGCCGCACTGTGCCACTCTGTTTCAAGCGATGCACTCCATCTCGTGCCATCCACGACGAATTTGTAGGAAGGAATTGGGATTTTAATTCCTTCTTCAGCATCTCCCAAGTTCTAATCTTGGGCAATCCAGCACTTTCCCCATCCGCATCTTGTGTACGCCACCACACCTTTGCATCATCCGTCAAGTACATTGGTGTGATTACCACTTTTTCATCATCCGTCAAGTACATTGGTGTGATCACCACTTTTACAGTTCCTTGGTACTTCTCGCACCACCATAAGCCTTTGGCTCCGGAAGTGTGCTCATCATTTCTAGGGGCATAATTTTGCAATGCCCTTCGAAGATCAGCCACCTCCTCGCATAATTCTTCTTTCTCTTGGCGTATCAAGGCAATTTCTGTCAGCGTTGTCTCGTGTCTCGCCGCATATTCTGCCTCCAACCATGTCATTCTAGCGAGAACCGAAGAATCACCTCTCACATCAAGAGCCTGCTCAACCAGTGCTTCCAACTGCTCAATTTTTTACGCAATTCCGCATTTGTGCCGCCAGCCATGTTCTCAAAAATTCCGATGTAATCTGCCACTGATCGTTTTGCCACTGCCACAAACTGATCCGACCTTTTTAGCCAACTGGCTCTGATACCAGTTGTCACAGGGGCATTTTTGATCAACCAGAAACCACACTCGCGCGGCAGTCAACTTCGCTGCTTGACTCATCCTTTCCTTTACAGCCCTTGGCCAAATTTCACACGGCAACAAGTTTGGCTCAAACAAAACTTAGGCAACCAACATGAATTTAAAAATACCAGTATATACAGCAATAATTTTCCAACCTTTGCATTAATGTTGAAAATATACAAAGGACCCTCACTTTTGGCAAGAACACAAGTTGTTCTTGGCCAATACTAAGACCTGCCCTTGCCCAACCTTGGCCCCTTTTGAAATACTAGAAACCCTCACGTTTCTCTCTTATTTTCCACTATAATTTCCCACACGAAATTATACTTCCCATCTGCCTAAGTCACAAAGGCCCTATTTATAACATATAGGTAGCCTTAAGACTTGGCATCACATGACACACATTGCCTACAGCTTTTACACTTGTCCCGCTAAGATTAAATCTTGTTCCTAAATTGTGGTTGACATCCCCAACTACTTAGGCCACAATAATCACAAAATGATACATCATACAATCATTATCTAGTCATGGGACATCATGGCCAAAAAATAAGGTAACCGCCAACCGCTTCCATGTGCATTGCATGTGCTTCCCTCACTTGACCAGCTGAATTTCGCCCAAGGCATGCTCTGTGCCATGCCTTAGCTCACTTGGACATTGCTCCGCACCAATGTCTTGCCCGAAACCCGCTGCCACAGTTTTTCCGCACACGCCTGGCGCCGCTGCTGCCCAAGCACTGCCTTGGCCCTGTTCCTGCCTTGTTTGTGCCAACCTTCATTTCCCTCGTGCCATTGCTTATATTTTCCTTCACATAGTCTTTCCTTGGCTATTGAAAGACATCACCATCATTCCGCATTCCCTCTTTGACTTATCTTAGCCCACACTTAGTTGCCGCAACCCAAACGTGCCATCCGACTGGTTTTTGGCGCGCATGTCGTGCCATGCCGCCCAACTTCAACCACGCTGCCTTCTCAAGCCTTTGCCAACCACGCCTTGCCCATGCCAAGGTCTAGGCCAATACTTGTTCATAATAGCCTGTTGCCTGCATGATCGTTCGACCCGCACGTAGGCCAATAGCAAAGCCATCACGCCCAAATCCTTGCTACAGCGGCACCACACCCGATGTTCAAAGTGGGGGTCCTAACACTTCATGTCCACTGTGCCATGGATGGTGACGACAGACGACCGTTGTAGAGCATGGTGGTTTTTCATCGTCCATTCATATAAGGTATGGTACCCATATCATTATTGCGAAAAGCTGATGTGAGGTAGTCTTAGAGCTCTCCCGGCTCAATAGCAAGTTTTTGTGTTCAACATTGTAAATATTATACCAACAGTTCCTTGTAATTATTCTTGCTATGTTCTCAATATACCTTTTACGTAGAGTCACTTGGGATATTATTTTTCTCAAGTTTAGACGTAAATGCCGTTATGTCATCCTTTGGACATTTGGAATACTTAAATGCACTAGAATAAAGTGATTTACGGAAAAATAATTAAAACAATGAAATTTGACGATAATTTAAAACATTTCAATTCAAAGCGTCCACGATAGTACTTCCTAAACAAATTTTTACACTCAGTTTTATTTGGCCACGTCAGATTAACTTGTATGTTATGCAAAAAAATTAATGGAAGACCTTAAGCTAAGTGTGAAAGATTCAAGTTTATGTTCTTCTTTTCCCAAAAACATATACTCCATGACAACAACAACAACAACAACCCAGTATAATCCCATTTAGTGGGGTCTGGGGAGGGTAGTGTGTACGCAGACCTTACCCCTACCCTAAGGTAGAGAGGCTGTTTCCAAATAGACCCCCGGCATCCTTCCCTCCAAAAACATATACTCCATGATGAACTTTAATTTACTTGCAGGGTAGGGAATTAGGCATAACTCTGTCGGGCAAATTGTACAAATTGTCCTTTTTCAAGACTCTTATTTAAGAATAGGTTGCCAATTAGGCTTAACTGTGGGGCAAAGTGCACAAGTTGCCCTTTTTAAGAACTCTATTTAAGAATGGGTAGGCAACTAGGCATAAGTCTCTGGGGTAAAGTGCACAAATTGTTCTTTTAAAGACCCCTATTTAAGAATAGGTAGGCAATTAGGCATAACTGTGAGGCAAAGTGCACAAATTACCCTTTTTTAAGAACCCTATTTAAGAATAGGTAGGCAATTAGGCATAACTCTCTGGGGCAAAGTGCACAAGTTACTTTTTTTTAAACCCCTATTTAAGAATAGGTAGGCAAATAGGCATAACTGCGGGGCAAAGTGCACAAATTGTCCTTTTAAAGAACCTTATTTAAGAATAGATATGTAATTAGGCATAACTGTTTGGGGCAAAGTGCACAAATTGCCTTTTTTAAGACCCCTAATTAAGAATAGGTAGGCAATTAGGCATAACTCTATGGGGTAAAGTGAGCAAATCGCCTTTTTTAAGACCCCTATTGAAAAATAGGTAGGCAATTAAGCATAATTGTAGGTAAAAGTGCACAAATTGCCCTTTTTAAGAACCCTATTTAAGAGTAGATAGGCAATTAGGCATAACTCTCTCATGCAAGTAGATAAATAGCCCTTTGTAGGACCCCCATTTCAAGACTAGTCGAAATAAAGAATAGCCGAAATTTATAAAAATTGAGTTCTTTCAACAATTGTCTTCATTTAATTGGCAGCGATACCCCACATGGCGGCGACTTAGATATTGGTGATTGGAAATGAAGTTTGAGTATAAGGAACTTGAAAAGTTTTTTACCTTTTTTCCATTGTATATTAATATATTTCGTTGTATTCCATGTATTTTATTGTATTCATTGTTTCTCTATATTTCATGAATGTATTCATATAATTTTTTTAATTAATATAATTTATGTATTCAGATGTATATATGTATTGAAATATATGTGCGGTATATATTCATGTATTTTTGCACTATAGATGACGTGCTATACTTCATGTATTTGATATATTCTTATATATTTAATTGTATTCAATTTAATTATATAATTTCAATATATAAATTAATTTGTAAAGATATAGCCAAATTATTATATCACTAAAAAAATAAATGATAGATTGAATCGCTGAAGATGGCTTGATTTTTTGGGTATTTTGCGGTTGATAATCTTTTCGATAACTGAAAATATAAGTTTATGTGTTATAATTGTGTTTATTGAGTTATAGTAGGCGTATATCGTGCTAATTGATTCAGTTACCATATTAAACAGCCGAAGACCTTCTTTTCACAAATTTCATTATTGTATTCACGAATACAGTTGAATACATTCTCTGTGTAGCTGGATTCCCCTATTTTTCGCTGAGTTTCGCTATTGTATTCAAGATTACAATGACAAAAATTCATCGATTATAGGCTATAACAACTGAAAATATAACTATAGCAAGTAATTTAGTAACTAATAACTATATCAAGCTAATAATTACTAAAATATGGTAATTTCTTAAAATTTCTCCAATAAGTATATGTTTTAAATAGAGGTGATGCATCATTTCTACAACTCTCTGCCAATACAAAAGGTTCTTTTTGAGATTTCCACATTGTAGGTCTTTTTTAAGAAACTATTAGCATAAATGACACGGTTTTGAGTTTATCTTAAAACTAGCAAGTTTTAATTATATTTATAGCCTATTCTAATAAATGCCTATATTTGATTTCAATTAATCAAAAAGTTTAAATACCAATAATTTAGAATTAAATCCCCCTTTCTCTCCCCCTCAACCTACAACTATCCAAAGCCCCTCCCCCCCTCGTCCCTCCCACCCTGCTTCTTCTCTTCTCTTCCTCCTTCATTGCGTCTGCCACAAGTCATTTGGCTTGGCAAAAGCACCAGCCTGTAGCGTACAAATCAATCAATAAGTCGGTCCCCTTTTCTTTATCTTAAATATGTTCATAAAGTAAAGAATTTTTTAGTATGCCAACACAAATGATATAATATCTATTCAGCCACACCTGCTTCATTATTTATCGAGTATTTTGGTAGGAAAGAGAGCCATCAGAAGCAAGGCGTTAGGCTTTTATTATGAGAATATCATTGTTAATTTATGCATTGTTAAATATTATTATTATACTACGTATATAAGCATTTTATACATTATATACTATGATAATACTTTATATATAAATATATCCACTATTATTAGTATTAATACACAATCGACTATGAAATATATATTCTATGTATATAGACGAAGAATGTATAATAAAATATAATATTAATATACTGAAAACCCATTATTATTTATACACTATTATAGATATAACTATTATACTTTGTGCATATACACTTATATAAAATTATATACTGTATAATACTTTGTATAATGGAATGACTATAATTTTGGGGTAAAATTCGTAATTAATGTATCACATCAGACCAAAAAAAATAGGCAATAATAATAGTAGTATTTTATGGGAGAAAATTTAGGAATTGTTAAGAATATAATTCTATTTGGAGTGAATGTCTATCTCATGGAGAGTTTTACTTTGTGACTAAGTCATATTTCTCCTATAAATAGAGGGGTCTTACCCCATTATAAATCATCCCAAAATTCAATAAGAATTCTCTCTCCCTACTTTTCTCTGCAATATTGTTCTTCTTCTTTTATTATTTTATAACACGTTATCAGCACAAGACTCTAACCAATTGAGTAGAAGCTTTGGGATTGAGCACAATGCTTGTCAATTGCTCCATGAACTTCCTTCATCATTAAATTCTATATTTAATTTAATTATTTTACTTTTCTCTTTTAAATTATTGAAATTCTATAATTTGATTTTATATACAAGCAAAGACAACAAAGTTTGCTTATAACTCTAAAGGAGTTTTAAAGAAATTACACCCACATGAAGTGGTAAAATTTTCATGTCTTGCCATGATTAAAGTCATGTATAATTGCGGGCAAAAGAATTGAAAACCCGTCCCATTAAATTTGCTCCATTCCCAATCCCTTTAGAGAATGTGATTTATGTAATAAGTCTGAAAGAAGACAAAATTATTACCATGAATAATCAATGGATATCGACGTGGCAATAGATGAAACTATATCATCATCATTGTGGCAATGAGAACAATAAGTATTCTCAAAATAATCCCACACTTGTGAAAATATTTGTCATCGATTTGACATGGGATTTTATAAAGCACATACAAATGACTATGGTCCATTCATGATGTGAATGAGAAAACATCTGATTTATGAATATATATTCGTTTTTGGAAGAATATTGTCACGACCCAATTCCGGTTGTGATGGCGCCCAACAATTAAGCTAGGCCAGCCAGACCAACTATTACTTATCACAACGACTATCAGTCCCAAATGGACATTCCAAGAAGAATATATGAGTCAAAGAACTCCAATAATAATAATAATGAACAAAATACTGACACTCCCAAAGATCTAGAGTCACAAGTCTAGAGCCTCTAGCAAAACCCAATAGGAATAGAGAGTACTGTATAGAAATACTCAAGTCTGAATACAAAATACAAATAACAACTGGAAAGGAGAGGAGAAGCTAGGTTCTGCGAACGTAGGCAGCTACCTCAGCAACTCGATATGACACTGCAAACGCTGGAAATGCCTGTCTACTGCTCCTGAGTACCTGAGTCTGCACACAAAAGGTGCAGGGAGTAGGGGTGAGTACTAAGTACTCAGTGAGTAATAAATATATACAAGTAGCTGAAAATAAGAAGTCCACAAAATACCACAATATGAAGATACACTACAGTCCGAATCTCCTATGAACTAGCATCAACAGTACAATTCAGCTACCACAGAGTAATTTAACAAATAAAAATGCAATGCAATGCACATAACCACTACGGCGTGTAGCCCGATCCAATTTAACGTCGACTGCGCTCACTGGGGTGTGTACAGACTCCGGAGGGGCTCCTACAGCCCAAGCACAATACTGCTGCAGCGTGCAGCCCGATCCTCATATCAACTACTGCGGCGTGCAGCCCGATCCATGCTCAGTCCACAATAAGCAAATAAGTCACAAAACAGTTCATTTTTCTTAATTCCAGTTTCCAGTTCATAATTTATGAAAAATACTTTAACTTCATTAAATTTGCAAAAGCCGTTGACTTAGCATTTCAAAAGGTGATTTCAATTTCCAGGACTGAGATCAGTGATTTAAGCAAATATAGCTATCACATAAATATTGTCCTCTAAGGACGCTACAGATCGGCACAAGGCCCCAAACAAGGCTTACAGCCCACAAATATATCAAATACGGTGTATTTCCAACACTAATAACATATTATTCATTTTCGGGATGGACCAAGTCTCAATCCCCGGTCATAATCAATCCCGCACCTGCCACGGTGTGCGAGTCACACCCTACTAGCGTCACAATGTGCTAAGCCGGGGTTTCGAACCCTCAGGCTACCATATACACAAACTACTCACCTCTAGCCGGTCGTAGACTCGTCCGCGATGCCTTTTCCTTTTAATTTAGCTCCCTCGTGCGTAGAATCTAGTCAAATCACAATAATTATATTAAATACGGGTCAAAGAATCATAACTCATATCAATTTACATGAAATTCGCATAAATACACTAAGTTGGTAAAACCCGACCCTGGGCCCACTGCTCGGAAAATTCCGAAATTAGTACCAACGCGGTTCTCATCTCGCCACGAGTCCATGCACATAAAATTTATCAAAATCGGAGTTCAAATGGCCTTCCAAAACTCAAATTCCCGTTTTCAATTTATAGGCCATATTTCTTCAAAATTCTACCCAAATTCATGAAGATTGATGTTAATCCTACCATAAAAATGATGTTTTTGAGTCAAGAATCTTACCTCCGACGAATACCCGATGATTTCTCAGTCGCCCAAAATCCTTCTACGCGTTCGCGACTCCGAGTCACGCAAACGCGATGGTTCACTCCAACTGACCTACGCGAACGCGACACCAGGAACGCGATCGCGATGCACACGATCCCTTGCCTACGCGAACGCGGCTCCCCTTCTCGCGAACGCGATGCATGATCCGCCCGGCCTTCGCGAACGCGGCCCATGCCACGCGAACGCGAAGGCTTAGATGCCTGGGCAGAACGTGCAGTTTTTCTGCAGATTTTTGCCAAGTCCAAAAGCCCGATTGATGGTCCAAAATCATCCCGAGGCCCCCGGGACCCCAACGAAAACCACTAATGTACTCCAAAACATGATACGGACTTGTTCCAATCATAAAAACACTATACTAAACATCAAAATCACCATTTACTCACGAATTCAAGCCTAAGTTTCTTCAAAACTTTCAAAACTAACATTCAATCCAAAACCCGATCAAACGATGTCGGAATGACCTGAAAATTTGCAGACATATCCAAAATCACATAACGAAGCTACAGAAATTGTCGGAATTCCATTCCGACCCCGGATCAAAATATCACCTACCATCCGGTTTTCGCCAAAAATCAACATTCGCCAATTCACGCCTAGAACTACACCGGACCTCCGAATTCAATTCTGATTGTTCTCCTAAGTTATAAATGATCCCCCGAAACTAGTCGAATCATCGGAATCCGGTTCCGAGCAATCTAACTCAATAGTCAACTCTTGGTTGACTTCCCATATTCAAGCTTCCTTCAAACATGCTATTTGTTTCATTTTTAATCCAAATCACTCCTAACTCACCCGATATACTCTAATACTGATATAAAAGCATAAGATATGTAAATTCAAGGTAACGGGGTGGTAATTCCCATAACGACGGGCCGGGTCGTTACATTCTCCCCAACTTAAACAAACGCTCGTCCGCGAGCGGGTTAAGAAACATACCTGGAGCATCAAACAAGTGTGGATATCTGCTCTGCATTTCC